>BMAW01020688.1:12652-25043 GCA_019974015.1 Nephila pilipes
TCATTCTTTAAATTAATAGACATCTGAATATCAGTAGTTTCAGTCTTATTTGGCTTATAGCTTGAAACCAAATTATGAAGAATGTTTCGTTGAACTTTTGTGACATCTGATCCGATTTCAAGTTCTAATTTATCATTTGTTGAGATGTTAGTGATCGAAAATTGTTCGGTATTTTCCGTTTCAGTATTCGAAATTTTTGTTAATCTAACACCGTCTGTGTTGATTTTTATTTCGGCCTGTGCTAAAATATCCATGCCAATAATGGCATCTGACGTCATAGTGTCATTATTGACAACACAAAAGTTGGTGATAAATTTCTGATTATCTATTGTAAGTTCTTGTATACAGCTACCGATTGGTGTGATGTGTCCATTACCAAAAGCTGTAAGTGATCCATGAAAAGTAGTTAAAGGTGGTGCACCGACTTTTTTATATGTATTTTTCGTTAGAATTGTTTTCTGACTACCAGTATCTACTAATGCAATAAATGAATTATCATTAATAGTAACAGTTTTATATATCAAAGGAGGAGAATTATTTACAGTTGACAAAGCATTATCAGTTCGATTTGGAATAAGTTTATTAGTACACTTTGCAGATATATAACCAAAACTTTTACAAACACTACATTTTAAATCTTTATGTTTGTCGGGACAGAAACGAGAAATATGACCAGACATATTACAATTAAAACAAGTTTTTGGTTTATTATGTGCATTATCATTTTGGATTTCAGACCTATAAAAATCATGTTTTGAGTTCATGCCGCGTCCTTGACTGAATTGAGAATTTGTTCTTGGAAAGGGTTTTTCATTTTTATCACTGACTATTTTTTCATAAATACGAAGTTTCTCTTTAAATTCTGGGATAGATTTAGCACCATATAAAATAGCTTTATTTGATGGGAAATCATGTATACCGTTTATACAGTATTCAAATAATGAAGATTCATCAATAATTTCACTGGAAGTACTAGCGAGTTCTCGAATTGCAATAAAATATTCGAAAAGGGATTCGTTTTGATGTAATTTGCGTCTGCTTAACTGTCTATGAATCTCAGCAGAATTTAATTGATGACGGAATTCTTCTAATAAAGCATTTTTAAATAAAAGCCATGTGGTAAGATTACGTTGCGTATATAAAAAACTCTTTGCCTGACCTTCAATCAAAGTTTTAGCGAATATTATTTTTTGCTGTTCATTCAACGATGGGAAAAAAAGAAAAGATTCCTTGCAGTCTTGAATAAAACACTTTATATCATATGTATCAGAACCATTAAACTTTCGATGTGAATTTCCGAGATCTTTCAAAACAAAATAAAGGGTAGGGTCGAAAGTATTAGCAGACATGTTATGATTCAAAGCTGGAGACATTACAGAAGGGGAAAAGAATGAAGAAGGACTTTTTTCTGCTTCGTCATCAGAAATTTCGGAGTCGCTGTTTAACGATTTACAGTTTAAAGCTTGCAATTCATTTAGATTCGATAAAGTTTGAAAAAGTCTATTTAGGAGTTCTTCTTTACTACCGTTAGTATCCAGACCTAACACATTTATTACACAAACCAAATCATTTAAAGAAAAAGAATCGAATATTAATTTCTTACGATCTTCAATATTGAAATCATTGGAAAATGAAGAAAAGCTTCTCAATTTTTTTCTTGAATTACGATCAAATGCATCGTTAAATAATATACTGCTTAACAACTTAATTGTTTTAATATTTCCTCTTTTAAGAAAATTTGACACAACAGGAATATCATTAAGGGTGATCATCTTTATATAGTTCAAGTAGCACAGTCACTGAATAAAACTTATTTTCACATATAAATTGAAAGGTAAAGAGAGGAGGTACTTACCCCTCTTTTCAGCAGTGGTATATCCAACAATGGTATATCCAATTAGGAACACAAAACACATAAACCGTCTGTTCTTTTAGCGTTGATTTTTCTAAATTCTGCAACAAGTCCAACGGAATGGTGGCACAACAACAACAAATGTTCGGTATTAAGTGCAGTCTGCACTTCCAGTTTCGCACAAATTATGGATTTTTCGTAACTTGGTAGTGATGTAAGTGCCGTCTGCACTTCATTTACTCAAGTCCAAAACTGTCGAGTACCGTCTGTACTCCGACAAAATTACTTCCAACGTAGTCTGCACACTAGCGTCCATTTTTTGGGCGTCAGCCAAACCGTTAGTCTGTTCGCGTTCTAGTTGCACGATTTCATTTTAAATTTTAATTTAACTTTAAACAGTGGTTCATTTGCCGAGCCCCCATTGTGGAGGTTGGCGTCGGTATATTGTCAAGAACCACGCTCATTTAAGGAGGAAAAATGTTTATTTACATATGAAAAATTAAAGAAAAAGACGGACACGCATTTCTGCGTGCTTACACCTCGAGATCTAACCATGTAATCTAAGTTGAAGATGGCGCTGCTGTAGCGCAGCGGGACAATTCCCACAATCGATCATCCGACAATATCACCTGACCTCAGGTGAACCAGTAAGAGTATAATTAAAACAACAATATATATGCATACAATATTAACAAAATAATAACACAATTGAAAATTAAAGAACATACTCACTTAAAAGTTGATTAATCTATGGTTGAATATAAACAATTAGGAAAATTCAAAAAATTTAAGCTAATTCACAATATCTGAAAAATTGAAAAGAAAAATTAATACACTAGAAAAACACAAAATAATGAAAAAAATGAAATTCACTCTATAATATAAAAAATATATTATTAAAAAAAAATGTCTTTTCAAAGTTCGAATGAAAATGTCATTTCATTAGTTCATCAGGTAATAGCATCATTAGTCCAATGCTTGAGATATTCAGCACACGTACTAGTTTTCGCTGGACCTTCAAAAAAGCCACACTTTTGAACATCGTAAGTGTCGTTCGGTTTGATTTTCGTTATCTTGTATGGACCTAAATATTTGGGTTTTAGTTTGAGTCCTGGTCCAATTTGAGTACGTTTGATGGCGACAAGATCATGAAGCTTGAAAATAGTTGCTGGTTTTCGCCGGAGGTTGTAATTTCTTCTATTTTCATCTTGAACTTTCAGGATTTGTTGTTTAGCTTTTTTCCTTAACTCGTCACGGTTGTTGACAAAATTAGCTTGGATTTCTTCATTAAGTAAATTTGTGATATTGAGATCTTGTGGTGTCTTCATTTTAGTACCAAACAGTAATTCGAAGGGAGTTGTTTGAATGCTTCGTTGAAATGTTGAATTTATAACTCTTTGGACTTCTTTGATGTGCATGTACCATTTTTCTGGGTTGTCTATGGAAAGTTTGGATATGACTGTTTCGATTGTAGAATTTAAACGTTCTACTTGTCCATTTGCTCTAGGTAATCCGGTGGTGATTAGGAAATGTTCAATGTTTTCGGTACTGCAATAATCTTGAAACTGTTTAGAAGTGAATGCGGAACCACGATAAGAAATAATTCGAGATGGATTGCCAAACATGTATTTTTGATTTTCTAACTTTGCAATAACTTCTGCAGCATCTGTTGACTTCGTTGGGTAAAGCCATACAAATTTTGTGAAGGAGTCAATGACGGCAAAAATATGTTTATAATTCTTATTTGTAGTAGGAAATAGGCCTAAATGATCAACATGATATGTGTGTAGAGGAATAGCTTCTTTTTCGATAGGATGTAGTAGACCATCTTGTTTGCCACATTTGCGATTAACCAAAATACATGGAACACAATTTTGAATTAAACAGTCTATTTTTTCTTTAACTTTAGGGATATAGAATTGATGCTTGAGTGCTTCTTCTGTTCTTTTAGAAGCATAGTGTCCACGCTCGTGAACGCTGCGTATAATGTCATTCTGCATATTTTTAGGGACAACGAGTAGTTCTTCACCATCTACAAACTTGTAGAGTATATCGGATTTCAGAAGGTAATCTTTGTACGGTTTAATTTTTAAAAGTTCTCTGATAGTTTGGATTTCAGTGTCTTGTTCTTGAGCCGTTTTGATTTTTGCTACGAGACTGTCTTGTACGACCATAACTGGGTATCTACTTAGTGCGTCTACATGATTCATTTTGGAACCAGAGCGATGTTCTATTTCATAATCAATATCTTGTAGTTGCAATGCCCATCGCGCTATTCGAGTACACAAATCTTTTTTCTTTAGAGTCATTGCGAACGCGTTACAGTCAGTAACTATTTTGAAATGTTTGCCCAATAAGTAAACTCTAAACTTTTTTAATGCTTGGACAATAGATAAAACTTCAAGTTCATAGCTGCTATATTTTGTTTCGGCGTCTGTCGTTTTCTTACTCATAAAATATATTGGGTGGAGCGCATTATCAGTCATTGATTTTTGGAGTAAAATACATCCATAACCATGAATACTAGCATCACAATGAATTTCGATATCAGCGTTCTGATTGTAAATGTTTAGAACAGGTGGAGAGGATAAACATTGTTTGAGACAATTGAATGCTTGTATTTCTCTATCAGCAAATTTAAATTCACGATTTTTCTTCAGAAGTTCTGTTAGAGGATGTACAATGATGGAGAAATTTAAAATGAATTTCCGAAAATATCCAGCAAGACCAAGAAAAGATTGTAAGTCCTTTTGGCATTTCGGTTCAGGGAAATTAATAACAGCTTTGATTTTTTGTGGGGACGGGTACAATTTACCATTTTTGATAACATGACCAAGAAATTCTATTTGTTTACTTAAAAATTTGCATTTATGAAAATTTATGTCTAAGCCGTAAGAGGAAGCGAGTGAAAACACTGTTGCAAGTCTTTCGAGACCTTCAGTATTTTTAGATTTTATAATGACATCGTCCATGTAAATTAAAACATGACCTTTAATAATCAAATCCTTAAATATTGTGTTTATGTACCGCTGAAACACTGTTGCTGATGTACAAAGACCAAAAGGAGCACGTAGAAACTGAAATTGTCCATTATGAGTCACAAATTATGTATATCGTCGGCTATTTGGTTCTATTCCTAAATGAAAAAAGGCGTTACGTAGATCAATTGTACTGAACGTATTTGCATCTTGAAGGTTATCAAGCAGATCATCTATTAATGGTAAGGGATAATTATCTTTTACAATGTTTTTATTAAGTTTTCTATAATCGATACAAACTCTCGGGGATCCGTCTTTTTTCCTGGCGACAACTACTTGGCTAGAAAAATCAGAAGAGCATGGCTCAACAATACCTTCAGCCAACCATTTCATCACTTGGTCGTCTACAATTTTTCTTTCAACAAAAGGTAATCGTCGTGGTTTATGAGTTATTGGTGTATCATTCTTTAAATTAATAGACATCTGAATATCAGTAGTTTCAGTCTTATTTGGCTTATAGCTTGAAACCAAATTATGAAGAATGTTTCGTTGAACTTTTGTGACATCTGATCCGATTTCAAGTTCTAATTTATCATTTGTTGAGATGTTAGTGATCGAAAATTGTTCGGTATTTTCCGTTTCAGTATTCGAAATTTTTGTTAATCTAACACCGTCTGTGTTGATTTTTATTTCGGCCTGTGCTAAAATATCCATGCCAATAATGGCATCTGACGTCATAGTGTCATTATTGACAACACAAAAGTTGGTGATAAATTTCTGATTATCTATTGTAAGTTCTTGTATACAGCTACCGATTGGTGTGATGTGTCCATTACCAAAAGCTGTAAGTGATCCATGAAAAGTAGTTAAAGGTGGTGCACCGACTTTTTTATATGTATTTTTCGTTAGAATTGTTTTCTGACTACCAGTATCTACTAATGCAATAAATGAATTATCATTAATAGTAACAGTTTTATATATCAAAGGAGGAGAATTATTTACAGTTGACAAAGCATTATTAGTTCGATTTGGAATAAGTTTATTAGTACACTTTGCAGATATATAACCAAAACTTTTACAAACACTACATTTTAAATCTTTATGTTTGTCGGGACAGAAACGAGAAATATGACCAGACATATTACAATTAAAACAAGTTTTTGGTTTATTATGTGCATTATCATTTTGGATTTCAGACCTATGAAAATTATGTTTTGAGTTCATGCCGCGTCCTTGACTGAATTGAGAATTTGTTCTTGGAAAGGATTTTTTATTTTTATCACTGACTATTTTTTCATAAATACGAAGTTTCTCTTTAAATTCTGGGATAGATTTAGCACCATATAAAATAGCTTTATTTGATGGGAAATCATGTATACCGTTTATACAGTATTCAAATAATGAAGATTCATCAATAATTTCACTGGAAGTACTAGCGAGTTCTCGAATTGCAATAAAATATTCGAAAAGGGATTCGTTTTGATGTAATTTGCGTCTACTTAACTGTCTATGAATCTCAGCAGAATTTAATTGATGACGGAATTCTTCTAATAAAGCATTTTTAAATAAAAGCCATGTGGTAAGATTACGTTGCGTATATAAAAAACTCTTTGCCTGACCTTCAATCAAAGTTTTAGCGAATATTATTTTTTGCTGTTCATTCAACGATGGGAAAAAAAGAAAAGATTCCTCGCAGTCTTGAATAAAACACTTTATATCATATGTATCAGAACCAGTAAACTTTCGATGTGAATTTCCGAGATCTTTCAAAACAAAATAAAGGGTAGGGTCGAAAGTATTAGCAGACATGTTATGATTCAAAGCTGGAGACATTACAGAAGGGGAAAAGAATGAAGAAGGACTTTTTTCTGCTTCGTCATCAGAAATTTCGGAGTCGCTGTTTAACGATTTACAGTTTAAAGCTTGCAATTCATTTAGATTCGATAAAGTTTGAAAAAGTCTATTTAGGAGTTCTTCTTTACTACCGTAAGTATCCAGACCTAACACATTTATTACACAAACCAAATCATTTAAAGAAAAAGAATCGAATATTAATTTCTTACGATCTTCAATATTGAAATCATTGGAAAATGAAGAAAAGCTTCTCAATTTTTTTCTTGAATTACGATCAAATGCATCGTTAAATAATATACTGCTTAACAACTTAATTGTTTTAATATTTCCTCTTTTAAGAAAATTTGACACAACAGGAATATCATTAAGGGTGATCATCTTTATATAGTTCAAGTAGCACAGTCACTGAATAAAACTTATTTTCACATATAAATTGAAAGGTAAAGAGAGGAGGTACTTACCCCTCTTTTCAGCAGTGGTATATCCAACAATGGTATATCCAATTAGGAACACAAAACACATAAACCGTCTGTTCTTTTAGCATTGATTTTTCTAAATTCTGCAACAAGTCCAACGGAATGGTGGCACAACAACAACAAATGTTCGGTATTAAGTGCAGTCTGCACTTCCAGTTTCGCACAAATTATGGATTTTTCGTAACTTGGTAGTGATGTAAGTGCCGTCTGCACTTCATTTACTCAAGTCCAAAACTGTCGAGTACCGTCTGTACTCCGACAAAATTACTTCCAACGTAGTCTGCACACTAGCGTCCATTTTTTGGGCGTCAGCCAAACCGTTAGTCTGTTCGCGTTCTAGTTGCACGATTTCATTTTAAATTTTAATTTAACTTTAAACAGTGGTTCATTTGCCGAGCCTGAGCCCCCATTGTGGAGGTTGGCGTCGGTATATTGTCAAGAACCACGCTCATTTAAGGAGGAAAAATGTTTATTTACATATGAAAAATTAAAGAAAAAGACGGACACGCATTTCTGCGTGCTTACACCTCGAGATCTAACCATCTAATCTAAGTTGAAGGTGGCGCTGCTGTAGCGCAGCGGGACAATTCCCATATATATATATATATATATATATATATATATATATATATATATATATCATTATATAGCATGAATGCAGGAGGTGATATGGTCGGGCATTGAGACATACAAGTTCCGCATGATGTCCTGCGACATCTCCTCCCCCAGTTGCTGTAAACGCTCCTTTAATTCGATCAAGCTGCAACTTGTCTTCCTAAATGATCTCAGATATGCTCGATCGGTAACAAATCTGGGGATTGAGCAGACCAGGGGAAGGGTGGAAATGTAGCGGACACTGTCCAGTGAAATCCTTGATGAATGTGGGCGAGCATTCCCCATTTGAAAAATGGCTCCTGGGAGCCCTGCCATGAGTGGCAACACATGTGGTTGCAGAATAACACGAACGTACCTCTGGACTGTCATGGTGTCGTGGATCAATATTAGGGGTGACAGTGTGTCGTATGCGACGGCACCCCATATCATCACACCAGTTGTGGGAGCCGTGTGCTGCTGTACAGCGAAGGCAGGATTTAGCCGATCAACACGGGGCCTCCCCCCACGTACACGATTGTCAGCACTGCCCAAATTGAATCTGAATTCGTTGCAAAGACGACCTGATTCCATTCGGTTGTAATCCAATCCCTTCGAGTGCGACACCATTCCAAACGGAAGTGACGGTGAGCGGGTGTCAATGGCAGCACACTTAATGGGGGCCGTGATAACAACTGTCCTACAACCAGGCGCCTTGCGATGGTACGGAGTATCATAGAGGTCCGTAGAGAAGGTGTTGCCAGTGTATGGATGGTGGACAATGAGACAGTTGGTGCTATGTGTGCGTGTCGAATGATGTGACGGTCTTCTCGACTGTTGGTCATCCCGAGCCTGCTCGCCGTGTAACATACCTCTCTCTCGTCCCAACACCTCCTCACAGTAAAGTCAGGACGGCGTAGGTGGGGAGCTACTCGCCGAGCTGACCATCCGGTTTCCATCATCCCTATAATTCTCTTCCCCGCTCGAACTCTGACAGCTGCTCGTGCAGCGTAATGGTATCTCTAGTTAAAACGCGTTCCCTCTGCAACAGCTTAAATACATGCAAACAAGCTCTGCTTACCTGTTTTATAACCAAAAGAGAACGAGGTTCAACGTCCTACGGTGGCATTACGCAATGCGTCATCACGCTGCATTTCTAATCATTTACTTATCAGTCTGACAGGTACCTTCATGCCAAGTTTCGCAACGATCTCACGCTTACTTCTTGGTGCGCAACACGATTTTATGTCGATTTCTCAGTGTCCCATAATGAAATACACATAATATTAACTCCTCTCTTCCATTCACCTCTTCATTTCGCGATCTCAAATAATGTATACATATTCTTAAGGCTGTGAACGGATTTGTCTTTATAAGATGATTTCGCCGTTAGTCGGCGATATGTGGCGGCTGCCTACGTCACCATTTGACGTCATCTTTTTGACTGCGGAGCTGCAAGATGACTTGTACAAAAGGAGGAAGTAACCTTTGCTCGACACACTTGCTTCGCAGATTCCAGACCTGTGAAGGTCTCGTTTTAAATTTATTGTTAAGTTTGAAATAAATTGTTAGTTCCCGGTATCTTGTGTTTTTTGGTCTTTCCAGTTATTTATCTAGCCTACACCTTCTGATCTGGAGACATCCCCCATAAGCTGGGATTGGATATTATAGGGAACGGAGGATTTAGCAACCCCACTTTCCTATAGATATATGCATAAAAAAAAATCTTTATCAAAATTCTAAGAACAACTGAGCATGGAATCATAATGATCTGCAATTCATTTCGTGCAAATTTGATTATTCTTTGAGCACACGAACCGTCTTTGAGCTAACAAAGCTCATCAAATTTTAAAGATCCTGACAGGGGTGTAAATATTGTGACGAGAGTGAAGCCCCTTCGTCCGTCCTTCGTCCGTCCGTCCTTGATGTCCCACCATCTTCTAATTTATGCAAAGCAGTGATCCAAATTGAGGTTCGGGGTTTTCACTGCAATTACCCTGGAGGGTTTTTGAAAAATTGAATTGCATAATATAACATCTTCTCTTGCTAACTAAATGAAACGTGGTTGGATAAATTAGATGAATATAAAAAAGTGTAATTGAAATGGACACTTACATAAATTTGACGAAAATTCTTGCAACTGACACACGGAAGAACTGCGAAATTCAAGTGTACAACAGAAACAGATGCACGAACTTTTGTATTAGATGCAAAAAAAAAAAAAAAAAAAAGAAAAAAAAGAAGAAGAAGAAAAAAAAGTTTGCAAAAAACGTATTTCAGAAACAGATGTGAGGAATGCTTTAAACGAAGCTTTTAATAATAAATCTTTCTGTAAAAATGAATTGGCTGAACCTTTTTGCAAAACCCATCAGTTTTGCTATTTGAGTCAAAATGATTCCAGTAAAAAAAATGTGTATAAAAATGTATGTAAATCTTGTGTTAATAACGCTTGATCTCATTTGTGTATTTAAGCGATAAAGTTTAGATTAAAGTTATGATGATTTATATAATACCGCAAAATTTACATTAAAAACTATGAAGGCTTAAAATTTTTTTAAATATAATTTTCAGTAGTTATGCACACACACACACACACACACACATATATATATATATAATTATTGAAAATTATTCTTAAAACTTTTTTACAACTTCATGTTAAAAAATTCGACATATTGTTTTCCATTTTTGTCTTAACTTCATGTTTAAGAAGTTAAGACAAAAATGGAAAACAATATGTCGAATGCTGTAGCAGGCTTTAGATTGTTATGATGTGTTATTCTAGAATTATATAATTATCCCCATCAAAAATATATTACTAGCGAATAGTTATAACACGAAAAATATATTTTGAAAAAATTAGGAGAACTAAAAACCGAAATATGAAATTAAAAAACAAAGCACCCACACACGTGTGACTATGTGTGTGTTTGCGTTAAGAACTTAAGAATTAGATAGTGAAGTGAATGAGGTGAAGTTCAAATTACATGGTTGTTTATTCGTTTCGCTGAGAGAGAGAGAGGCAACACAGATTTATCCTTAAGGCTAGAGACGCAGCTCCGTCGTCTAGATTGCAACAGACAAGAGCAGAAGAGCGTAGAAGAGAGAGCATTTTCACCGCACATGTTCATTAAAAATGGGGGGAGGGTTCCTCGGGACTCCTGCAGATCACATGGAAATCACGCGGTATAAGATGAAGGGATTCCAGGGGATTTCCCTGACACGCCTATCTGTCTCGAGGGATTATTATCTGACAGATTTACGATTGGAAAACTGATTCAATTGATTTTATAAGGCCGTGACCTAACAAACAAAAAGGATAACCTGGAATTGGATAAGGAAATAGGAATGAACTCTTTGCTTTTGAATTAGATGGTAGGAAAAAAATTAGGAACTTCAATTGTTTTTACCGGTTATCATGGGGATTGATTTTCAATCATGGCCGTGGGTTTTTTTTTATTTCGATTCTCACGTGCAAGTCTAAAACGGGACTATCCCTTTTCCTCGATGTGCCAAGTTTAATCATGTCTGGGAATTCAACAAGTTTACGCGCCGAAGTTAATCCATCTGGCTTGTGCAATATAAAAAATTAGCTCTGTATTCAAGTGCACCACACCGCTCCTTCCATGTAGATGTTTCGAGTGACGAATTCTTGGATATGTATTGATCTGGACAATTATCAATAAAGAATAAGTGAGATTTGTTGTCTGCTGTCTCGACTATGACTACAAAATAACTTAAGCACATTTACGTGTATATATATATATATTATTGAATTAGGGAAACGTCATATTGAAGGAGAATAGGAGAATTATCAAGAAATCAATATATACCAAGTGACTGAATGTACAGAAAAAAAATTGATTTCGTTATCTTCAATTCTTGGTGGATTTTTTCTATCTCAAAATATTTGAATATTTTTTCCCCCTAACATTATTTTTTCCTGGATTGCTGAGAATGGGTCATGGGTTTTTTATATATCGACACAAAATACGATTTCTGATATCATATTATGTCCATCGACGACCGGAAACATTTTTATTGTATTTAATTCAGAAACGAAACTTAATCCTCCTCTTTTTGATTCTCCCAGACTTCTGGAGAAAAATTTTGTTGTAAATATGCCTTCTAAATAAATAAATTTAGCACGAAACTTCTCATATTTTTGGATCTTTGATTCATGTATCTTTTTCTATTTCTGGCAATAAATTATTTCAACTGTTTCCTTAACTAGATGTTATTTTGAACTATTTCTTAACCCTTTCTTTTTTATTTTTAATTCCTCTAAAATTCATGAGAAAAATAAATTAAATTCTCTTCCCTTTTTATCGCAGACACTTTCACCTTCGATTCTTCCGCTGTTACAAATCGATTAATTCATCGATTACCTCGGCTAATTGCCAGTTAGGAATCAACCACATCGAAAAAAACACAACGCTTCACTTAACAAATTTCTTTTCTCAGTCAACTTGGCATTTTTTTTTCGCTTTGAACGAGCCATTTAAAACTCATTATCGCGAAATGCGTTTCTCGCCGCGTTCCCTGGTGAAGAACTCCGCCAAAAACAAAACCTTTCGTTCCCAAATCCTTCCATTCTCATTCAAAACTTTTTAAATGCGACCCATTATCACTTTCATTTC
>BMAW01020688.1:25053-113809 GCA_019974015.1 Nephila pilipes
TTGAATTTATTTAAGCTGAATGTAATCAAAATTAAATCAAACAATATGCTATTAAATTGAATTTATTTAAACTAAATGTAATTAAAATTGAAGCAAACGATAAGAAATTGAAAAGTAATCTGGTACGCCAAAAGGGATCCAACTAAAACAAGTCCCTCGGGTGGCGAATAATAACGACCAAAAGCGCATTAATATTAACACAAAGCAATATTAAAATTAAAGTCGTTTTATTTACTTTTTGCTTTGATTTCATCGAAACTGTCTATTGTTTTACTTATAATTAAAATCAGGGTAGAAATTAACTTCTGTGAAAGTAGCATTTGATTTCAAGACTTGTTGAAAATAGATCAACATGTGTGTGTAGAGGTTTATTTTTTTATTGACATGTGCTAACATGATGTTTTGCGGATATGCGCGGGCAAAAGGATGCACGGTGTTAGGGTTCAAAATATTGACATAATTATAATAATTACATTTGGTTTGCTGAAGGCTCCCGTCTACCCGTCATTTTGATTTCGTGGACGTCATGTTAATCCTATGGGATTTCGACTTTTGCTCTCACATCTTTACTATTTGATCTATTTGAGTGCGATAAAGTGCATCTTAAAGAGCAAAAAGAATGAATGCTCCTGTGGAATTACTTTTTTCCTTCGATTTTAAAAAAAAATATTTTAAAATATTTTTTAAATACAGGAAAACTCACAAACGAATAATTTAAATAGACGTAAAAATATCTTTAAAAATCGGTGGAAAAAAGTAATTCCGCAGAAGCATTCATTATTTTTTGGCTCTTTCAGATGCATTCAAATAGATCAAATAGTAAGGATGTGAGAATTACAGTAGAAATTCCATAGGATTAACAATACGCACACGAAATCAAAAAGGGGGGTAGACAACAGCTTTAAGACACCCTTCTACGCACCATATGTATATGAATAAAAATATTATATATATGAATAACAAATTATTTCGATAAAAATAAATTTATTTATGGTTTATTATATAAGTTATATATCGAAACAAATATATTATCTTGGAATAAATTGTTTTTGATGTGTAAAAGGAATCAAAAGGCGTTTTGAGAAAGTATCATGAAAATTAAGAAAATAATTAAGCTTTTAAATAAAGTGATAAGTGTCTGCCATTTATTTTATAAATATTACATTAAAAATGACATAGAAGACTTTGTATATATTGTAAACGATTACATTTTATCAGTGCATACATATTTTTTTACTTTTCTTTTTAAAGTAAGTCGAAATGAAATAATGCATCCAACGTAATCTTTTATAAATGTTTTTTTCAACAGACGAATCTGCTCGAAACACAATTATCTTTTTTAAAGAAATTCTCAAAACCTTTTTTTTTTTTTTTTTTTTAAAAAAAACCCATTAAAGATCCAATTGGATTTAATCTTCTTTGAAAATAATTCGAAATCACCTTTTTACTGCATCTAAAGTTTGAATCGTAATCTTTTATAAATAACGTTTCTTCGACAGACGATTATTCTCTCCTTAAGTCAGAATCATTTTACAAAGAGTTCTCAAAGAACGTTTTTAAAATTTGTGAAAAAACTTTTACGTAAAAAAAAAAAAAATAGCTGAATTCTTTTTTAAATCTCACAAGAAATTTTTTTTTTTTTTTAAAAAAATAAATTTAAGAATATTTTAAGAGAGTGTGGGGAAAAAAAGAATTTATTTTATTCAAAGTTGAACTAAACATTCGAAAGCAATCATCAATTTACGTACTTAAATCTGTTTCAAAACACAAATTAAAATAAACTTCAATAAAACAAGGAAGGTAATTACCGAATACTATGCAATCGATTTTCTTCCATTGGAGGTTCCATTATAATACATCACTTAGAAGTTCTATTCAGCAATTAAAGTCACAAACGCATACTTTCGAAGAATTACGGTCCTTGAACCCTTAGTGGGTAGATCTGAACAAAAGAATACTTCTATCGCTCGCAACAAAACAAAAGACAGACATTTATTCAAAAAAGCACATTTGGTTCCTCTTTCGCGCCTTTTCTTCACTTCCTGAACTCGCCAACCATGAAACATCTGCTCATTTCATCTCTAAAGAGTATCTTTTTTCGAACATCAACAAAAATAAGAATCAACTTTCGCCGGGTATTTTTTTTTCGTGTGAGAAAACTGTTCGTGATGACTGCTTTCGAAGCCACTTAGACACAGAGAAATTAAAAATTTGTTGCGCCGCTGTGGCAACGCATGCGTTGTTGCCAAAACGATATTTCACACTGCATTATAATTGAAAGTTTGCCCGCCTTTGTTCTTAGGAATATGAAATTGCACAAGTTGAATTAGAGAGTCCGGTGAGAAAAGGCATGTCACGCTCAAGAAGTGAAGGTATTTTTTTTTTTTATTTCGCTTCTTTCAATTTTCACGAAAGCGAGTTGGTATGTATCGAGACGAATCTAAATTAATAGATAGGAACGAGTATTGTTTCGTATTCGGTGCAAGAAACATGGAGCCTTAAGGTTTTATGTGGCTTTTTCTGCACTCCAATGGAAGGGGGGCTTTGGGAGTACGTGCCTATACCGTATATTTGTGCAGATCAGACGATAGTTGAATCATAAAAGGATCCCTCTCCCCTTCAAAATCTGAGGTCGCACTTATAAGACAGATTCAAAAAAAGGATTGAAAAATTAATATAAATTGAAACCTTTATAAAACAAACCAAATCACCCTCCAATGTATTGAAAATTCATTCACTCCTCAAATACACTGTACCAAGTACTTCTCCACTAGTACCCCTTCAGATAACTGAGACACCAAAATTCTTCCGATTTTGCCTTTTTTTTATGTTAAAAGGTAGAGGGCGCTTTTCTGAATCGGTAGGTGTATCGTGTATAAGAATTGGATAAACAGAATGCTCAAAAATTCAATTTTGAAATTGTAAGTAAACGTGACACACACCTCTGATGACGTCCATTGCCAGCCGTGGAAGACTCACAGATCATGAAATTTTGTTTTTGCAGATTTACTATGGTTTGGCTCTACATTGAAACATAAAATATAGAGAGTCGCTACTACAGCAACTCGCTTCTACAACAGCGCCAGAAGTTAAGCCGCCGAACTTAATAAGCCAGACGAGACGTCTTTTCTTTGATTATGCCGCAGCAAAAAGCGACCAGTCAACTTTCCTTCGGACTCACTGGACCAGGGTTCGAAACAGCACTGGCATCCAAGATCAACTCACTCTCTCCCCTCCACGGAGTGGAATAAAATCCCCCGATACTTCGGAGAAAAAAACGTTCAACGCCGAAATGACGACTCAGGACTTTGACACTAGATGGCAGCACAGCCTATACCTACTAATTGCATATGCTCCCCACGCAAAAACACTTGCCTCTGAATGTCTAACTAACACAAACGCGCACAAATCATGACCAGTGATATCCAGGCTCTGGCGCACGTGTCGACGAGATCCGCCACACAACACGAGACAGCCGATGACCAAAAATGAAAAAACTGTCTCAATCAAAACTCATATCAACAGGAAGAGTATGTATATCAGTTGCAGTAATGGCTGAAAAGAAATCATAGCAACCTTCTGCACAAAAATATCAATGTTTCTCTTCGTATCATCATCACAAAGATACTGGAGGGGGAATATGCTGCGACTCTCTTCTACAACAGCACTAGAATTTAAACCGCCGAACTTAACAAGCCAGATGAGACGTTTTTTTCTTTGGTTATAGTGCAGCAAAAAGCGACCGGTCCACTTCCCTTTGGACCCACTGGACCAGGGTTCGAAACAGCAGTGGTATCCAAGGTCAACTCCCTCTCTCCCCCTCCACAGCGCACGGGGTAGAATAACATCCCCCGATCCTTCGGAGAAAACGACCGCCAAAGTCCGATGTCAGTTTTTGTTCGTTGCGCCATACGTTCGTACAAATGCGTAGAAAGGGATGGGGATCATATAAAAAAAAAGAATAAGGTATTATATAGAAGATTTGTATAGACTTCAAGTACAACAAGAATATTGAAAATCAGGAAACAAATAAGTTACGGTCTTAGAGGCGTTACTTTTGAATCAAGCTTCGTATCATATTACCACCTATCGATATCTCTTAATTTATTAAAACGCAAACCTTTTTCAAAATTAAAGATCGTCATATATGCGGAAAAAAAATTAATGTCCTTCGGGAAACATTATGAAATCAGATTGTGAGACATCGACCTCTCCCCGTCACTAGAAAAGGAATTAAGTTTGCAAATCGTGGAGTGACTATAATTACTAAGACATATGTTCCAAGAGAGAAGGGAAATTTCCTCACTAATTCTGCGAAGTGTTTCCTCCAGAGCATTGTTCCCTCAATGAGCCTATCTTCATGAAATGTACCCTATACTCACACTTTTCCACAGCAATCACCCGCCAGACTCGGTTGTTAAGGTTATTGGCACCCTTCCCAATTCGAGTAATCACTAACATGTCTAAAAATCACCCCAAACACCACGTTGTGCGTCAAATCGGCGCATCCCTCCCACCAAATAACAGGGGGTTGCCGTCAACGAGCCCCTCCCTCCTTAACAAGACGGTACATGCTCGCTTTTTGGAAGTGAAGGTGCAAAAAGAATTTGATTTCGCGAGATTGCAGGTTAGTATGGGCAAGAGCCGGTGGTTATGTTGTTACCAGGGATCGTAATGAGGTGCTGTGAGGATAGAAATTTGGCGAGGGTGGCGAGGCGGATTGGCGGGGGAAAGGAGAGGGTGGTTTCTTTTTGGTGTTATTGCTGTTATTAACTATTCAATTCGGTTCTGGAAAGAAACAATGCGTTGTGTGTGTTGAAATGGGATGAAGTCATGAAGGGGGATGGGATACCCTTTGTTTTGAGATACCGTACACAACGCCGGAAGGTATAGTTGCAGGCGAGGCGAGTCTTAGAAATTCTATTGAAGAACATTATTATTTAAAAGATAACTATGGGAATATGGAATAGATTTAATTATTATAATTTTCCCTTATATATATATTACATATATTTTGACCATATAATATTCTTACAATTTCGGCCGATAAAAATACTTTTTGGAGTCGGTTCAAAATTTCTTCAATTGCGCATTATCTAAAGTACACAACCGCTCTTTTAGTAAATAGTTAATTATTAGACTTTTATTTTATATCAATAGCATTTATTAATTTTTAAACCATTTTAACTGTGCAGCATCCATATTTATCAGGGTATTGAAATAGTGTAATCAGGTTCAACTCAGATAAGAGATTTAGACCCAATTCGGTTTCGGTGCTCCAATTTTACCTTCAATATGAACAGGATTCGAACTCATGGCTTGACTGAAACAATACTAGCTATTTGTTCACGACTGTAACCATTCTACTACTGAGGTCGCAAGACTGTAACGAAGCGTAGCTGTTATATTAAAATCCAGAAAAGTTCCATTTTTTTTATGTTTAACTTCTCTTATATCAACTTGATAACTAAATGTTTGTACGGGGGATTTCGTAAGGTTTCAATTGTTTCGAAGAAATAACCGAGAGAACTGCATAAAATTTATTACCGCATATTAATTGATCTTGATGTAAATAACGTTGTAAATGACAGCTGTAAATGTTGATTTGTCGGGCGACAGGAAGCCGTCGAGTGAAACAACCCGCAGGATCTTAAAGTTCTAATTATTATTCCGAGGTAAAATATTATTATTACTAAAAGGTTATAGAGATAGAAATTTAGTTTTTAATGGGTTTTCTTCTACTCACATTGTATGTCTGAGTCAAAACTTTAAAAGGTTTTTCTTCCTCACATTTTAAAGCTCTCAATGGAGCTGAAATTTTCTACACACGATTGTATTGGATAACAATATGATAATTTAATTATAATTAATAAAAAATTAATTGATTAAAACTAATCATTTAAAGAATTAAATGTTAAGCCAAGTTTCTCGCCAAGTCGCCAAATCCGTCGCCAAAAATGAAGGGATCATTGCTTAAACTCACTTTTGTTAATTATTATTCTGTTAAAAAATTAATGAAAAATAAATTTTTAATTTTAATATTTATCGAAAAAAATAATAATAAAATTTTTTAAAAAAATTTAATTCTTTTACTTTCTTTGTAAGTCAATATTCGTTCACTTAACGATACTTCATTGAGCTAAAAAAAATTCACACGTATTTATTTTAGATGATAAATTTAATAAACGTCTAATAATAAAATAAATTATTAAAAATAGTTATCGAATACATTCAATTTGACTCAACGTCCCCCTTTACTCTTAAAATGTAAGGTATATAAAAATTACGTTACGCAAAGTGAGAAGTTTGAAAGAAAACCCATGTTCGAAAAATTCGTTTCTTACCGGTGTTATTTATTTATGATTCTTAAGACTTCTCTACGTAATCATCATCTGGATGGATGCATTGATTCCAGCCTTTCGAAAGCCATCGTCGTAGAACTCAGCAAAGATTGAACTCAATATTCTCCATCCTGCGGGATTACTTCAATCTACGGCAATCTGAGACCACACTAAGCAACGTTAATAGTTGTAATTTACAATTTTATGTCCATAAGAATAAATTAATATGCTGAGTAAATTTTGTCCAAATATCGATTCATTTCTTAGTAGTAATTTAAACCTTATGATGTCCCTTTACGTGTACTCTCTGTATATTATATGAGTTTATTAAATTTTAAATCTTATTTTATTGATAAACTAACCACATAGTTGACTAGCTTGTTGGTTGCTTGGTTGATTTTATTGGCAAAAGAACCACAAACATGTATTTTTGAACAAGAATAAAGCTATAAATGTAAGAAAGGAAGATTAGGGGAGTGGGGGAGATTGACTGCTCATTGATGTGAAGCAATGCGAAAGCTCTTGTTGATAGAGCAAGAAGTTTTGAATGACAGTTGTATTTCGGCGTTGGGTGTTTTCCACCCCATGGAGGGGGTGAGAGTTGTTGACCTTGGAGTGTCGGTGGCGTTTCGAACCCTGTTTATAAAGTCCGAAGAAAAGTTGACTGGTCGATTTTTGTTGCGCATTTACCAACCGGGCAAAAAGAGAAGTATCTCTCGGCCTAGTCATAAACCGTTTAACTCCTGTTGCCCAAGAGAATCATTGTATATCCTCCCCTCCAGTATCATCGTGATAATACGAAGAGAAACATTCTGAATTGGTAGCAAATTGATATGCAAACCCTCCTTGCTGAATTGAGTTTTGCAAGGAACAGTTTCCATTTGACGTCCTCGGGTGTCTCTAGTTGAGTGGCGGGTCTCGTCGACACGTGCGCCGAATACGGTATATATATGTGCAGTCGTTTGTACATTGCTAACATATATTTAAATAAATGTTTTATCGTCTGCTTTTATTTCAGAATCCGGACAGAATAGTATTGTCCACTTTAATAATTTATCGTTTGTTCTCGTTTTAGTAATTAATCTAATAATCGATTATTATGACAGGATCGTCTGTTTTTATTCTTTTTGTTGTCAACATTGGCAACGTTTTTCTGCTTTTTGTTGGTTTGCTTGTGAAAATAAAAAGGCATTAAGAATTTGAAGAAGGTATTTTATTCTGTTTGTTTACAGTAATTGCTTTTGTGGAGCCTAGGATTCAGAAGAACGCTTTCTTTACGCTAATTAATATTCATTTTAAATAATTCTACTTTGTGAACTTAAAAGAAGAAGAAAAAGGCATTAGCACCTGTTAAAATAAAATAAGTAAAGCGAATTACAAATTTATTTTTTACGTGCATAATTAAAATTGCACAATAATTTCCAACTACCCACTCATCGAGCAAGCAAACACAGTTAAGTTTTTTTGAAAGAAAAACTGTTCTTTCGTCTGAACCACCCTGTCGATTCTGTGCCCCCCCCCCCCCTGTTGATTTTTTCTGGATCTGTCTCTGATGATTGGCGTTTTATCACAGATAATGTAAAATTAGCGTTTTTGTCTATTTTACTGTATAAACATGATTCGTTTATCCATTACCGAGCATATATAAGAGATAGCAGACATGTGTCTGTATCGGAGCTTTTCGCTTTTTATGGCACGAACACCTGTCTCCGTAGCGGAGCCTTTCGAACGTAAAGAGTTAAATTTTCCGTAGCTTTATGGAAACAAGCAAATCACTATATTATAAACGTAGCGTAACAACTCAATTGGAAACAATGGAAGGACATTTTCCCATTCAAGAAAAAAACCCTTTTTTGACCGTTATTTCGCATCTGAGGTTTCATATCCGCTAGAAAGATTTTTTTTCTTCCCATTCACGTGGACAGTGTGGGTAGGTGAGTACATGTCGGTCCGAATTTCGTTTCTTTTTTCTCTTTTCGCAGTTTGTTTTTCTTCTTTTGGTGACAGACAGTCAATGGTGAGACACTTACACCAGAATGAACACTTATTTTTTCCCAGGTTTTTTTTTTTTTTTTTTCCTTTTTCGCCAGAGAGACAACCCGAAGGCGGTGTCTCGCGCTGTAGACAGTGGTCACATCCGACACTGATTTTTACAGTAAGACACGAAGCAGACGAAAAAATTTCCAACAGCGAGGATTCTTTTATCGCCGAGACTTTCGTCTGCATTTTAAACGGGAATTTTCTCTTACTTACATCGGGGAGTGAATTCGAGAAGACTTTTTTTTTTAAAAAAAAAATCGAAGTTTGGGGATTAGTTTTATTGGTTTATTGACTCGGGGCCCGTATTTTGATGCCTCGTGTTTTAATTTACGAATTTATCGCACCAGAAGCAACACGAGGGCTTATGTCGACGGACTTCGTAACTTTGAATCTCGGTCATGTGACGAAGACGACACCTGAGCTGGCACCCACCTCTCCTAACTTCCCCACACGCGATTGGGGAGACTTAGAGCCTGGACGAATTGAACGTATTACATCAGCCCCGCTACACGTTGGTAAGTTTTGAAGCATCAAGACTGGAGCCGACGTTTGGACGGAAGAAACACCGGCCGTGATTTGGCGACTTTGACCACTAATCAACCCCCGGTCACTCACTTTTCTGGAATAACTCCATGCATGAATAAGCATAACGTAAATAAACTTACTTTTCTCTTCCATTCATATCGAGGGAAGAGGAAATGTTATGTTGTTCCACCGATCGAGGCGTTGGAAAACGAATTGCCCGGTTGGTATAATTTTACTATCGTCTGCTCAACTATTGGTTACTGTGGGTGGGGATAAAGAGACGTCGATTCAACACAGATTATGGAAAGAGAAACTACACAAAACGTCGAATAATTTTTAAGACTAACACTAGATCTCAGGTTACAGTTTTGCCATCTGTATCATCGCGCATGCGTGATAAACCACGATCGTCTGCTGAAGCGTTGTCAAGAGTTCCACACATTTATGTTTAAGTATATCAAATGTTTTCCCGAGGAACGAACGGTTTTCGGATGTTGTTATTAACGTCGCTTTTAGAAGCGACACGAAAGCTATTGGTGATGGATCTCGCAGTTTTAAACATCGATCGAGAGATGAGGACATCTGAACTGGTGCCTCCCTCTCCAAACTTCCCCACCACGCCCACGGGAGGACTTTTAGCCTCGACACGTTTAACGTGGCGCGTTTTCAGTGATATCAGGGCTCGAGATCACGATTCGATGAAAACAACGCCGGCCACGAGTTTGCTACCATGGCCTTTTTGGTTGATTGGTTTCCTTAACGTCAGACTAGAAGCAACCAGAGGGCTATTGGAGAAGGTTATTTTAAGTCACCTAGTTATTTTGAACCGCGATCGAGTGACGAGGACGACATCTGATCTGGTTACCCCTCTCTTTTAACTTCTACACCATTTCAACGGGAGGACTTTGAGCCTCGACAGAATTAAAGTGCATCAGTCCCGTGGCGGATCTTTACTGGCACCAAGGCTCGAACCTACGATTCGACGAAATCCACCGGCCACAAGTCCGCTTCTAGGATCCCTAGGCTATTACGGCCGGCCAATTTTGGACTTAAGCTATGAAGGGGGAAATAATAAACATTCCGAAAGACTGCACTCATCTGAAACACACGAAATCGTTGAAAAAGTGCGTGATTTCGAGGGAAACAATCTTTGTGTGTCACTGAAACTGATGGTAAAGTCTTTGAATATCAAAAAAGATTCGAACTCTCCTGCGTGAAAATTTGGGCAAATCAAAAAGTCTGTGCTAAATTTGTGCCGCACACTTTAACCGATAAACAAAATTCACCGGGAAGAGCTCATTGCAGAAACATTTTAAACTCTGAAAATGATCCAAAAGTCTAGGAACCAATAGTTAGACGTGTTGAAACATGATATTTTTAATACAATCCTAAAACAAAGAGATAAAGTTTAGATTGAGAATCACAGAATTTACCTCAAGCTGAAAATGGAAGAAAAGCTCCCCATTCGCGAAATCATAGCTCTGTTCGTTGTCTTCTTCGTTCGGAAAGGAATTACACCCAAAAAATTCATTCGGTACTTTTCCATTTCTCCTGCGCAAGTGATAAAGTCGCCAAAAATGATACGACCGGCGCCAAACTGTGTGTTGCAGCCAATAAAGTCTGCTTGGCGAGATTTGTGCAGGTGAAATGGAAAAGTACCATTTGTTCCAACTGGACTTGTGAGCATTATTTTAGAGTTTTGGTCACAAGGTGGTCAGAATTCGTCGCATTTGTCCATAATATCGGGCTGAAAACAATTGAAGTTTGTTCCTTGAGAATGCACTCACTCGTTTTCAACTCAGAGTTTTGGCACATAATAACGTTTTGTGTGTAGAATCATCCACCGCTAGAATTACTATGTGATTTCAATTTATTTCCAAAATTTAAAAAAAAAAAAAAAAAATGGTGTTATTATAGATGATATTGCGTCTATATGCAAACACCTGCGACGCGTGCGTTGGTAGCGATTCCACAAAGTGAAATAGGATAGACATCTGAATTATAACTTGAAAACGGAAGGGCTAACTATAAATATAAAACCAAAACAACGAATTCCTTTATCTGTATTTCTTTTTACAGATCTGGTCTCAAAAATTCTTTGGCGCGCTGTTTAAAATCCAAATTCACAATTAAGTTCGCGGACCGTAAAACAAGGATGCGAGGGAATTCCACGAAAATTCCGTCGACGAAGACAGCTAAAACGCTTGAGTGCAAAATCAAACATTAGCGTTTATTTAAAAATGTTTTGCATTTCAATCTTACTCGAAAGCTCAAACAATTCAGTCGATTTCAAGACATTCAAAAGGGTTATTGTACTTTTAAGTTGAAGACGTGGGTGTGTCGGGAGACACTCCCACATTTTCGACCGCGTCTTCATCAATAACTCTTTAGGAGAGAAGGAATGATTAGAATTTTTTGGAGCTGTTGATGTCATAACTTTGAATCGAGGTACTCAACTTATAAATCAATCGGAGCAAGAACAAGGGTTTCTTCGTTAGAAAGGTTTTGTTTTTAGGTTCTTCCCAAACATGAGGCATAGATAGGGAAGTTCAATTTGTCTCCCAGCGAGGGGAAGCTAAATTAATATTATGATGTATCACAAAGTATACTAAAAAACATCCGCATACTCAGTGCATCAATGCTAAGGCCTTAGTTTATGATTTTTATCTCTATCCGAGATCATCTATTGCACAGGGAAGAATGTCAGCGTTGAATTTCGATGAACTTATAAGGGAATTTGCAGCAGCAGAGGCTAAAAAAACTTCCTTTATGAAGTTAATAATTACATTTAACCCTTTCACGACCGAGGGAAACATTTTTACCCATTTTAAAATTGGTGTCGTATTTAAGGCTCCCGTCTCCCCGCCATTTTGATTTCGCTGACGTAATGTTAATCCTATGAAATTTCGATTTTTAATTCTCACATCTTTACTATTTGATCTATTTGAATGCAATAAAGTGCATTTGAAAGAGCAAAAAATATTGAAGGTTTCTGTGGAATTACTTTTCTCCTTTGATTTTTAAAAATATTTTTACCTCTACTTTAATGATTCGTTTGTGAATTATATATAAAAAAAATATTTTAAAATATTTTTTTTAATCGAAGGAAAAAAGTAATTCCGCAGGAGCATTCATTCTTTTTTGCTCTTTCAGATCGCCTTTTGGCAAACAAGAATAAATGCGAAATATTCATTTGTCCCGGTATATTAAAAATCCTAAGCCGCCTCTCTGATGTTATCGAAATATGTTCACGAGTCAAAATATAACACAGACATAATTTGGTAATAAATTACGATTATCGATGGTGTTGATTCGGGGGACCCTTTTGGATCGACTGCTTAATTTACGTCGCACTAAGAAGCAATTGATGACGAACCTCCCAATTTTCAACTTCGTTCTGGTGACGATGACGTCACCCCTGCGCCTTAACCAACTTCCACCTATGGAGTCTAATAAATATTTAACCAATTATTGATTTTGAAGGACATATTTGCTCTAAAAATCTTATAATAAACCACATTGTTCTACTTAGATGTTCGGAGAGCGTATTCTCAAGACTGGTTGGTTGATTTTATTAAAACAGGAACCAAAAAAAAAAAAAAAAAAATTGCATATGACTCAGCTGTGCAAACACTCGTTAAATTACACAACATCAATAGCCCTCGTGTTGCTTCTAGTGTTAATAAAATCAAACCAAACCTGTAATTGAGAGAAGGGGTGGATGAAGAAAATTGGATCGATATTGGTCTTATTAATGTCGCACTGAGAACAACTCGAGGGCTCGTAATCTTAAACCTCTGTCACGACACCTCCTAAATACCACACCACGCCATGAAGGAGAGGAGTTGAAAATGGAGAAAGATCGCTTGGGTAATCCAAGGGGTGCGTTAATCGTTATTACCAACGATAATAAGCCTCCATAACTTACGGTTTATGAGAGTGACGGTGGAGTGGAATGGCGCCAAAGCCAGGTGTAGCTACTACGCTGCGCCAAACAGGGTCTAACTGTGATCTAGGTTTTCGAAAAAAGATGGGGGGGGGGGGGCGGAAAATTGGTTGATGAGAAGAAGGATCGAAAATAGAGAAGGATTCTAGGGTAACTCGGGGTCGCGTCCCCCGTGCTCACAAAAAAAAACAGTAAACACCATGAAAAAGCTCTCTAGTGTGCTTCAGGGCCCGTTCTTAGCTACAGAAGATAAGCTCTTGAGGACTCTGACTGAATATGAATGTCGCAGTTAGGAGCAATATCAACGAATCTCGTGATTTGGAGCCATGGTCAGATGAAGAGGACCATGCCCTAGCACCCCACTCTTTTAACTTCCCCACCACTCCAGTATGAGAATTTTTTTGGTTTGGTTTTATTAATGTTGCACTAGAAGCAACACGAGAGCTATTTCGCGATCACCATAGTTCGGATACGAGGCTGTGTAAATCCTATGGGCGAAAGGAATCGGTACAGGAATCGATGCAGTATATCTTAATCTAATCGGTATCAATATCAGTGACACTTTCTCTATCTCTAATTAGTATAACAGTCGATACAGAATTGTTTTTGCCGGAAAATGGTGTCAATATCGATATAAAATATTTCGAACTCTAAGCGGTATCAATAATGATATAAAACAATTTCTATCTCTAATCGATCTAGAAATCGACGAAGAGTTTTTATGTTTCAAATCGGTAAAAAAATCGATGCAGATTTTTCTATCTCAAATCGATATCAATATCAAAGTTTTCTGTCATTAATCGGTAACGACATTGATGCAGAATTTTTCTTCGTTTAATTAGTATGAAAATTGATGGTAAATATCAGAAACCGATGCAGAAGTTTTCTGTCTTTAATCGATATCAATATCGATGTAAAAAAATTCTGACATTAATCGATATCGACATCGATACAGAATCTTTCTTTGTTTAATCGGTACAAAAATTGATGCAGAATTTTTCTGTATCCAACCCGTATGAAAACTGATGTAGAACTAAAGTGCATTAAAATGATATCAAAGCAATTTTACTTTTTTTTTTTGAAGCAAATGAGTAATCATGAAACAGATTTCAATCGTATCAACATTTGGTTTGCAAGAAATTGTAACAATGTAAATTTAGAAAAACTCTAGAAAGATTTAGATTACTCTAATACGAATAATTCCTGTGAATTTGGAAGATAAAAATCGTAAACGGTAAAGAGATAAAATATAACTTGTCAGGATTCCATTCCGAGTTTGTTTGTTTTTTTAATTAAAAAAAAGATGTAAATATTGATTCCAAAATTTGAGAGCCGAAAATGAAATAAGTTTGTTGAAATAAACTTAATTTGCTTAAGAAAAAGTAAGTAAGTTTTACTTGCATTAGGGCTTCCGTCTACCCGCCATTTTGATTTCGTGGGCGTCATATTAATCCTATGGAATTTCGACTACCATCCTTTAAATCTTAACTATTTGATCTATTTGAATGCAATTAAGAGCATCTGAAAGAGCAAAAAATAATAAAGGATTCTGCGGAATTACGTTTTCCCCCTCCGATTCTTTAAAATATTTTTACCCCTATTTTAACGATTCGTGTATTAGTTCTCCGATCTTTCAAAAATATTTTTAAATATTTTTAAGTATTAGAGGAAAAAAAGGACACCTAACTCTTTTTTTACACGGTAGATACGTTCCTTAGAAAACCGTGCAAAGAAATCGTGTAAAAAAATACACGCGACATATAGTAAATTTGAGGATGTGTTCCACAACTTTAAAAAATCGTGCAAGAGCAAAAAACTCTAAATATTTTCCCAAGAAACCGTGCAAAAAAAGAGTAATAATGAAATCCATATTACATATTTATAAAACAAAAACAATTCATTTTATTACAAAAAAAAAAAAAAAAAAAATTTAAAATTAGTGTACAGTGAAAATTCAGTCTGTAGGTACATACAACATATTAAAATTCAAATAGAAGTTATGAATAAAACTACAAACTAATAACTATTTATCGCTACTTGATAACAAGCGTGCACGTTTATGACGAACTGAATCAAAAATACTATCATCGGTAGATGTGTCAGATACGTCTGGCACAACTGTTTTTTTGGTTTCTGTAGTTGTTTGTATAATTCTTAATATCCTGGTACACAAAACTGAAGAATATATTCAAATTTTAATACACACTCTATGTCAGGATTATGAGTAAGAAAATGGTGTTCCACACTCGTAGAAAATGTCAAGCCTTCGCTAATTAAATTAACTGCTAGTAGCTGAACTTCATCTTCGACTTCGTCATTATCGACTACTTCATTATCATAAACTGTAATAAATTCGATCAAATCGTCCTCATCCAAAGGGGCATCAATTCTTCCATGTCAGCCGTTTGCATGTTGTTAAAACCTTCCCTACCAATAGCATTTGATAGAGTTATAATTTCAAAACACACGGCTGATTTTTGTACAACGAAACTTCCACTTTTGACGCATGCTGGCAAAAAAAATTTTCCAACAAGCATTTGAGGCTGAAGAACGAAATGCTTTTTTCAGGTTGAAATACAACGAAATGAAGAAAAAAAGTGATTAATGAGTTGGAAAAATTAGGGTATTCCCAGTAACCCCAGAATACAAAGTAAACAAGCCATGAAGTAGACCAAGTCACTCACACATGTGTGAGCATAAACCGACCACCTTCTGATTACACTGTCAAAATTAGAATTGAAAAAGAAATTATGGGTTTCGTGCTAGAACAATAAATTTGTGTAAAAAAGTACATTGGTGGACCGTGTTATTTCAAAATCGTGTAAAAAAAAAAGTTGGGTGTAATTCCATAGAAGCATTTTCTCTCGTTATTTATTTATTTGCTCTTTCAGATGCACTTTATTGCATTCGAATAGATCAGCTAGAAAAGATTTGAGGGTTAGAGTAGAAATCCCATGGGATTAAAATTACATCCACGAAATCAAAATGGCCGGTTGATAACTTTGAATAACTTTAAAACAATTTTTAGGCACACCTGTTAGACCATTCCCCATCCATGAATCAACTGATGCTTGATGATTTCCAGGAGCAAAATAAATTGTAAAACAATCGAAGAGAGGCGACTTCAAACCTGCTTGTTTTTTTTTTAAAAACCCGAATATATATATTTTTAAATAAATTGTTCTATTCCAGTGAACCCACAATAAGAAATTTAAAATAACAGTTTGAAAAAAAGACTTTTTCAATTGTTTGAAGTTAACTCTACATTTTACTTCTATTTTTGTGTTTAAAAAGTTGATTTCTTTCGAAACCAGGAAGAAAAAAGAAATCAATTTTTTAAAACTACTGCCATGAAAGTGCACGGTTAAATAAAGAACTCAACAGTATTCGAAACACACGAGTAGTCTCAAAACATAGGTTTTAAGCAAAATATTTTTTTTGTTTTTGTTTTGTTTCCAATGAAATTGAAAGCATTAACTTTTAAAATTCTACACAAAAACTCCCCGAGAGCAAAAAGCGAATAAAATTTTCTATTTCGTCCTACAGATGGCGCCGTTTCGAGTGTCCTTGTCAAGTTCAGACAAAGACCTTGAACTAAAACACCAAGTTCGTCGACCTCACGTGGAAAATCCTTTTACAACTGAAACAGTGACATTGGAATTTTTAGTGATGCCTTCTTTCTTCTTCGCGGATAAATACAAGAACTAACTTGTTCGAAAAAAAACGAAAGCATTCCATTTATGGGTTTAAAATGGATTAATATCGTGAAAGTAGGGATAAAGATTTATTGTTATGTGCTACGAGAATGTCGTATTATAGATTCTTTAAGATCTTTTTATGTCGATAGTAGCGAATCTTTTTTTTCTTTCTCCCTCCTTTTCCCGCGGATAGCTGATAATGATGGAACATTTTCTCGACGAGAGGAATGAAGAAAATCGAAGTTGTGTTCAGGAATTATCGGATCATTTTTTTAAAAAAAATCTTCATTTAATTGAAATGCTACAAGTTTATGCTTCTATTCTTTTATGCTTTTTTTTAGTTCCGGAGATAAATAAATGTCAGTGACCAACAAATTCCTTGGCATGGATGAATATTCAAAATCGGACAAGTTTTTCAACACTTTTAACGTATTAAAGTAAAATTTAAATATTTGAAAATGATGCCCAAATTAGTGTGAGCAGTTTTTTATTAATTTATAAAAATTCTTTCTCTCTGTTCAAAATATTTCTGTGAAAGAATATAGATTTTTTTTTTTTTTTTTTTTTTTTAATTTCTTCAAAATGTGTGATTCTGTGAACGGACGTGACTTTTAAAATGTTCTAGATATTTGTCATGATAAGTTTACGTGGCATTACTTGTTTTAGAATTATTCAACAGCATTAAGCGAGGGGGGGGGGGGAATATGTTCTTTTTCACATTTTTTTCATTTTTAAAATAAATTCTGCGAATAGAATGCAGCAAATATTCCAGAAACGAATGAAATTGTTCGAAAATATTTTTCAGAATTTTGGATAGTTTTGTTTGTCCGAATATATTTTTAGTTGCATCAGTTTTGTCTGAAATATTTTTTTTAAAACAGTTAAAATTAAAAGAGGGAATAAAATTAATAAAGATTCTTTACTTGCAATCCCCCCCCCCCTTGTTCCTGAATCATTTTGGCTGGAAGAATTCAGCGAATCCCTATAAAAAAAAATAGAAAAATATGTTAATTTTGAAATTTTCGTTTGTGTGAATCAAGTTTCTGCTGCTTCTTTGAAATAATTTCGTTTGGTTGGATCATGTCAATGATTGGTTACTTTTGCAAATATCGACAGTTTTAAAAGTAAAATAACGATTCAAGAATCAGAAAGGGTTACAAAATTGTATAAATTGAGTTTTTAGCCACTCATGGAGCTATTGTTTTAGTTGGAGCGTTTTGGCGTACTAGATCACTGTTAAGTTTTTCATCGTTTGCTTCAATTGTAATTACATTTAGCTTAAATATATTCAATTTAATAATTTATCGTTTGCTTTCATTTTAATATAAGGAAAGTTTGCTATTGTACATATCTCGATATACCAGCTGGTTTACTTTAATTCTTATATTTAATTGAGTAATTTAATATTTTTTTAAAAAGAAACGCATCTAGGGTGGCTAAATCTGTTGTTCGCAAGACTTTCCACAGAACTTTTTACACATTGCTTGAATATATTCAATTTAATAATTAAACTTTAATAATTGCTTTAAAAGGTCTCACGATCTTTAAACTTTAAAAAGTTCAAATTTCTAATAATATATATATGACACATCGATCAATAACTCCCGAGTCTAACATTGAAAACAACATTTTTTTTGCAAAATTTTTTTTTATTCATCAACATAACACCTTTTGTTAATCACCTTTTAGGGTGATACAATCGTTCCAACGCTTTTCCAAATCTTTTTCCAAAAATTTTCTTCTTTTTCCCTGAAATCTTTTTGTGCGAGTAAATGATAAACAACTTCTGAATCATCGACTCGTTGCTGTTTTTGTTCCATCGAAAGCAATCGCGGCACCCACTTGGAAAAAACCTTTTTCCTGGTCCGATCAACTTAAAATTTTGACACGTTTCAAGCAAAGGTTAGTACTCTAGAAAGACCTCTAGACCTCTCTGGTTACTGGTTTACTACGAGCGCCATCTCTGGGTTAGTCTCGGGAGTTATTGATCGATGTGTTATATATTTATATATTAAAATATGGTTTTTTCTGTATATTTTATAATAAACCTCAAGAAGGTATTCTGAATATTTACCGAGATACAGTTAAAATTATTGTTTGATAACTTCTGTGAGATCAGTTTTATTCTACAAGAAATTTTAAAGTTTATTTTCTCAAAATGTGATTTTCCACCACTTCGTGAAATGAATCTTGAAAAAATTATTTAAAAAACCTTGCGAAAGTCGCGCAGGTATATTATCATATTTGTTTGCACAATTTGAACTAAAAGTGCTTTGCGTTGTGCATATTTTAATATCGTCTCATGCACATTGAATTACGAAGAATTTTAATGTCAATGATTGATAATCCTTAAAAAAAAATTGAAAATTCCATTAAATGTTATTTATATACACATAATGTTATAAATATTATACATTTCGAAACACAAACTTTCTTAGGATTGCCCGCGCATATCAATATGTCATTATACAAGGTTTGGCTATTACGTAACGAGACTGACGCTGTGAAACATTTTATTTTCATGCCATACCACGTAGTATACTCGATGTTTACTAATTAAAAAACCCCTATTAAATAACGAGACTGATTCTATAAAATATTTGATTTTGAATTCATTCGCTTCAATATACACTCTTCCTCTATCGCTACAACGTTCCAAGCGAATCTTCCATTATTCGAAACAGTGCTGGAAGTCTTCTGTCAGCTCCTTCGGGACGCCGTCTCTTTCACAACTTCAGCGGACTCAAATCGTATCCCTTTTAATGCGCATTTCAACTAAGGAAACAGATAGAAGTCGCGTGGCGCAAGATCCGGCGAATAAGGCTGATAATCTAACACTAGGATGTTGTACTTGGCTAGAAGCTTTTAGACAGACAATGCGGAATGAGCCGCTGCATTATCTGTGTGGAAACGGATTTTTTGCCAGTTCCTACAGTCTCAGAAATCGCACAAATACTTAACCGACGGTCAGATCGAACAAGATCGCCGATTTTTTTCGATATTGTCATTCGTTTCTAACGTGGAAAAGCCACCCCGGTGGGAATCATCTTCAACGTCTTCTCGGCCACCGAGGAAACGCAAAACCACTGAAAAACACGTGCACGTGATAGACATTCATTACCATACACTTCTTTGAATAAATTATAAGTTCCAATAGAGGTTTTTTACAAGTGTGAAATTCCACAGGAATTCGTCGCTCACTTATCTTTTTTCCGGCGAAACAAAAAATAACTCTAATGCGATCGAAGGTTGCGACTATACGTTTTTTTTTTTTTTTTTTTACTGAAACGAGAGGCACTGCATTCGAAAGCGAAGGTTTCACGTTAAAGAGCTGTCGTTTGGTGCATGCGTACTTTTTCTGTAGCAGTGTTATCCTCGTTATCGAATAGCCACACCTCGTATGACGTGAAAACAAAGCGTTGTTATTAAGTTATATTCCATACATTATTTAAAAAAAATTACGAATGTTCGAAATTAGTTTATCGAAGTACAAATCATTGCATCATCTCACTGAAATTTTATAAAAAGGCATGAGTACATGAGGAAGGTGGGAAAATTCCCGGTTAATAGCGTTAAACAGTCGCTCGAAAATAACTCGATCCGAGAATAATTCTTTCATTAAAATAATCATTTTTATCACGATTTAGAATATCTGATTTAGATTGTAATAGACTTTTTCTTAAAGGTGTAGTTGGGGACTTGATTCGAGATGTCACATAGATTGAGCAGTCGAAAAGTTTGATCTATAATTTGTTGGGTTCCATGCACACGTCAGCGCAAAATGAATATGTATTTCTTTCTCAATGCCTTGCCCGCGCTCTGATTGGAAAAACAAATGCGGGGCAAATGTTTCCACGGCAGCGAGTTTTTGATCCGTCTCGCCGTAAAACGCGTTTAGTATAAAGAAGTAGCGACGAATAATTGTTATTGTTTCTAGAATTTTTAATTTAAAGTCTAAATGCTTTCCCGAGGGAATATGTATGCGCAGTTCTTATTGTATAGTTTAATTATTATTTGTGTGTGAAGCATTTGTGAATATGAGAATAATGTTAAATGTGTTACTCTATATTAATAAATGTGTTAAGATATAAATGTGTTAAGATGTAAATATATAAATATGTTAAGATGTAAATGTATAAATGTGTTAAGATGAAAATATATGAATATGTTAAGATGTAAATGTATAGATGTGTTAGATGAAAATATGAATATATTAGATGAAAATATATGAATATATTATAACAAATGCTATAGATGTATTAAGATGCTAAGTATAGATGTATTAAGATGAAAATATATGAATATATTAAAGATGAAATATAAGATATATTAAGATATGTAAATGGAGTGTGTTAAGTATAAATGTATAGTGTATTTAAAGATGTAAAATGTAAATGTATAGATGTGTTAAGATGTAAATGTATAAATGTGTTAAGATGTAAATGTGTAAACGTATAAATGTTAAATGCATAAATGTGTTACTTTATATTAATAAATGTGCAAATGTGTTAAGATGTAAATGTGTAAACTTTTAAATGTTAAATGTATAAATGTGTTACTTTATATTAATAAATGCATAAATGTGAAAAGATGTAAATGTGTGAATGTACAAATGGTAAGTAAATATATAAATGATTAAATATTGTTACGGGCGCGAGTGTGCGTTGGAGTGAATAATCAATACCAAATCGGAGGATAACAACAAACGACGATTTATTCACATTGCCACACCGTGCCAATGTGAGGATATTCATCCGACAAAATTAACGTACTACACGAGGGATCGAGACACGACAAGCCTTGTTAGCGGATGTGTTTACAGGTTTTGTATAAAAAAAATTACTTTATTTTATTATTTGTGGCCGTGGTAGCGGTTTTCGTCGAATGGGTTCGAGTCTTGATGACACTAAAGACCCATCGTGTAGACAGGGCTGATGCCCGTTAAATCTGTCGGGGCTCAAAGTCTTCCCGATGGCGGGGTGGGGAAGTTAAGAGAGGGGGATGCCAGCTCAGGTGCCGTCCTCGTCACTACAGACCACGAAAAATTTTAATTCTTTAATTTCACTTATATTACAAAAACACTGGTAACACAAGCACACTCCTCAGAAAATCTCACCCCTACGCACCCACCTATATATACAGAATTAACACAATATCGACCAATCACAGAGCGCGCTCTCACTGCGACCAGACTGAACAAGCAAGCAGGAATCCAATAGACTACTGCTGCAATATCCTAAGCCTAAACTCATGAATTTCAACCCTCTTCTCTTTTGGATTAATTTTAACAACACTAGTACTTCAACTAGTGATATTCTAATATTAATAATATATATTCAGCATATTTTTCAAAATTAATTTAATATTGTCTAAAAAGCTATTGAACTGTAATTTTATTTTACTATCTTAATATCTAAATCTTAACTTCTGGGCAAGTGTAAAACCAAAATTCAGTCTCACCTCAAATAATAGTCATTTCAGAGGGGATTAAAGCCCGAGAGGGTTATGTTCCCCGACAAAAATAGTCGGTTTGGTCCTCGTCACTTAACCAAGAATCAAAATTACGAGTTCCGTTTCCAATAGCCCATAATTTCCATTTTAACTAATAAAACCAACCAACCGTTTCATTAGTTAAAATGATTAATAACTTTATTATTAATAAGTAAAATTGTATCATTCTTCTTTACGCAAGAAAAACAGTTATTTAAGAGTGTTGCAGGATTCCCCGCAAAATTTAAATTAGCTAATATTCCGTAGGTAACAATCATCGCACCCTTTCTAAGAACAAGGAGTTGTGTAAGATTATGTCAAATTAGTAAAAAACGAGAAGAAATAAAAGAGAGAAATAAGTGCAAAAAAAAAAAAAGAAACAACTTTATTGCCCAATGTCATTTCCTGTATTTTTTTCTAAAGCTCACTTTCTAAAACTCTCCAAACGATCCTAAACAATGCAAAGATTGTTTAAAACACCCACACAAAAAATCTTAAAAGAGAAAAAAAAAATGTGTGGAAGAGAAACTATTTTTTTTTTTTCCCTTTTCAAACACACTCTTTGTCTCTCTCGGGTAGTGTATTGAACCGAACCCAGTAGCAACTGACCGATTCCAACTTTATCATTTCCAAGGCCATGGTTGAAATATCAGAAACAACAGATATAAATACAGATGTCCAAGATATCTTCTCTTCTAATCCGCATCGATGAATTCTGTTGGTCATGAGTTTCTATTTATACCTACGTTGTGTGGATTTAATTTTTTTTCTTCTTAATTTTTGCGACACGTCACAAAAGGAAGCGGCTTTCGCTATTCATTTCAGGTGGTTTTTTTCTTTCCAGGAAACTCATTTCGTTTCATATTTTGCGTCAATAATCAAACCGTCAATTTGAATTTGATGTAAAAAGACAAAAGGAGAATTGTATTTCCGACAACTGTTTGCAGTTTATAGTCGGAATTTTTTTCAGTCCAACTAATATTAGAGTTTCGACCGAATCCGTGATTGTAAACCTTTTATTTGGTATTCGATTTTCACAATTCTTCGTGCATCAAGAAGCCGCGATAGCCTGTGGTCAGGGTCGTGATAGCCGGGGCTGATGCACCTTAAAACTGCTTGTAAAAAGTACTCTCATTGGCATGATGTGGAAGTTAGGAGAGGGGGTGGCAGCTCAGGTTGTGGCGTTGCATTACTTCTACCCAATTCTTGCGCCATAATAATCAAATATGACAACTCTAAAAGTCAATAACCTATGCAAAGACACGCAAGTCAGTTCCAACTCAACTATTTATTCATCAATTACTATAATATAATATTTAATGGGTTATAGCTCTCTTTGGACACTATAGTTAGCCCACCAATTTAAATATCATTGAAATAATACGCTTTTACCAAACCCTTCCAGTTGGGATTGCTTTTATCCGTCCAATCCTCTGCGACAGCCATTAACTACTCTTGAAATGATCGGCCTCTTGTTAGAAATATACTCAGAGGTTAACCACACTCTTTCTCTTTCCTTTAAATTTTCCTTTACTTATATACCACCATATCTGAATCACTTCGCTTTATTTGCACTGGCATATAATTAACATAATCATGTTTCATTTTTGTAGGGAAGAAATTGTTATTTCATGCAATCAATCTCAATTAAAGTATCCAAGGTTAGTGAAGAGAAAATCGCGAATAGCCCAACGTCACGAGGTGTCGTCACTTGACCGAGGTTCAAAATGACTAGGTCCAATCGCCAACAGTTCTCGTGTTGCTTCTAGTGCGACGTTAATAAAAACGGAACCAAGTCTTCGTGCATTTGAAAGCTGTATATGTTTCGTCTGTGAAATGCAGTTGTCACTTTTTTATATGTTTCTTTTCCATACATTTGCTCCTGCGCATGACGAGTAGGCTAATAACTCCAGGGGTTGGGGTCGACACTAGGCTTTAATAGTAGCTTTCGTCCCGTCATCAGAATAAAAGAGATGTTCCAAAAAGGTGATCTTTCCACGTCCGTGTTTCACGAAAAATAATATCTTTTTTTTTAATGAGAAGCATTGGAAGTTACGATAATACTTTGCAATAAAATATATAAACGAAAGCGCAGAGTTTTGGAAGAAAAGTTTCTTTTTCTGACGAACGTAAGTTTCGTGTTTTTGGATCGTACAGTAGTCGGAGGGTGTGGAGAAAAGGAAACACAGAAATGCATCCGAGGAATTTTTTTCCAACCACGAAACAATCGCCAACTTTAAATAGACATTTTGAAAAATAATTTAATCTAGTGAAGCAAAAATAGGCCATCATGATCTTCACGTTTCTATGCATGACAATGATCCAAGCACACAGCTCTAAATACGCTTGTATGCTTTATATATAACAAGTGAAATCTGTGAATTTTCATTCTCACTCCCCGGACATCAATCCCAGAACATACATGGAAAACTCTTGATCACAACGCTAGAACCAGGTTGATTTCTCATAAACATGCCCAAGAACGCTCTCGAACGAGAATGGGAATTTTTTTCTAGTTTAGTGACATCAAATTTGTTTGAAATTATGCAAATAAGACTCGGAGGAATTATTCATTCAGAAGGAGGTATTAAATGCTAGCTTCAATGTTCGAATATTTTCTACGCCACAAGATTGCACTTTATTTATCTTAAAAGTCATATTTTATAAGCAATTTTTTCCTATAAATTTTACACGGATATATTAAATTGTATCCTACTATATATATTTAAAGATTTATCGTATAATTTGTATTTTTTGATAGCGAGGCTTCTTAAGATTATGAATAGCAATCTACAAATACTTTTTACATTTACCGGGCGTATCGATGAAACTGAATTCGAGGCAATATCGAAACCGGAAGTAGCGAGGAAAAACCTATTTATTCCACAAAACGCGCCGAAATGTGAAAGAAATTTTTTCGCATATTTCGAGAACATTCCTTAAAAAACGCAATTCTTTGCATGCGTTTTAAAAGCTCGTTGAATGGGAACTTTTTTACGTTCTTGTTTATATATCAAAACGATGTAATACATTAAGAAAAAAAAAAACTTTAAAAATGTTTCAAATTTCTTAAGTTAACCCATTAAAGCTTTTGAATGAAACTATTTAAAAAAGAAACGCATACGCAAGTGTAATCTTACCTCGAACTGTTATCTGTATCGCTGGTTGTTTTTTTATTTATTTCTTCCCGCAAAGCATTGTACCCGTCAGGAGATTCGCCAAGTGCAGTAGTCAAAAACAAATGGTATTTCCGTTGTTAATTTGTTGTAACCCGATCATTGTTTATTGTAACTTTAATTGACGTTACCTGCCAGGTCATGCGCACTCCGATCCTCCATCAAGTGGGTTCCTGGGTTATTACAACAAGAACAATGACCCGAGGAAAAGAACAAATCAATAAACGGAGACGGCGCTCCTCAAATTGGCTCCTCATAGATATGAACCAGAAACTTCTTTTATTTTCATTCATTCGAATTGCATTAGAGCTGCACTTGGAGCGAATGGGATGGATCAATCGATTTCAAGGAATGTCGCACCGGAAGCAACATCGGACATTTTGACGACGGACCTCGTAATTTTGAGCCACATACCTGAGCTCACGTCTCCAAACTGTCACACCATCTCTAATGATTAAAACATCAGGCGTTGTTTCTGTCGAGTCGTTTGTTCGGGTATTGAGTAATGAACCTTCATGTTGTGGGGCAGATGCACGTTAAATATCTCGAAACTCCAAATCCTCCCTTTAGTGTGGTGTGGAAGTTTGGAGTGTAGGGGAACAGCTCATATTTGTTCTTATCACTTATCTGAGGATCAAAATTATGCAAAAAAAACACCTCGTGCTGTTTTTAAGTGTCATGTCAATAAACAATCAATCAATCCGCTCCATCATAACGTGGGGACTTTGATTCTCTAAAAAACATCTTTTAGGGACACCAGGACTCGAACCTATAATTCGACCAAAAGAATGCTGCCGACGAACTCTCGGCTTTAACCACTCGACTACCATGACCGAACTGAGATTCGGTTCTCAAACACAAACTGAGAAAAACCGTATGTGTGTAATGATTTAACTTAATTCCTATTAGTTTCTCATAATAATAATTTAATTTCCTAATTTTCTCCATGCTCTCACTTAAAAGTAAAGCGTTCATTCTTATTTTCTGATACCATCCCTTTTTAACTTTAATTTATGCAATCACGCGCTCTTAAAAAGTCGATGATAATGCAGATCCTACGGCTTCATATCTGTTTGGGATGATCCCTACTAGATTTTATGTCTGCACTTAAATTCCCTCGAAATCCCTCCAATCATCCCACGTGATCAGAATAAAAATCCCTACAAAAAACACCAAACAAGATAAAAGTCTCTTTTTTCTGCCCTCTTCTGACTTTTTGTACTGTTTATCCAACGGCGGAGTTGTATCTCCCTCCGCGTGGAAATGCTCTCTCTCCTCTACAATAAAATTAATAGAATTAAACTTGAACTTGACTTCAACTGCTTTGAAATTTAATTAAATAGTAATTTTAAAAGCAAAGCATTCATGATATATATATCTCAAAGATGGCGCCCCAAATACAAAATTAATGTTTTTTTTTTAGTAAGTACTAACCTTCAAAAGGTAGCTGTAATTTTTGGCAATTTGACGTTTGGTTCAAAAGTTACAGAGGTTATAGTGAAAAAAAATTTTCCTTTTTTTTTTCTTTCAAAACAAGGGGGAAAATTTTTTCGTGTGTTAGTAAGACATTACTTTTTGATGGAGTAAAAACATCATTGAAACGGAAGCATTTGATGATAAGTATTACTCGGAGCACTGGGGGGGGGGGGGGGGAGTGTTAGAGTAGGGCCATCCAAGACAGACACCAATGGGAAACAGGCCTTTTAAGAAAGCAGGCTTTGAAATTCTAGTTACTCTCGGTGAAAATACTGCTGAGGAAACTGACGGATCGAACTCATCAAAATCGGTGCTCCAATGCCAGAATATTTGTAATCCAAGAAAGCGTGTGCGAGTACCGAAGACACCAATGACCGCATAAAATCTTTTATTTCAACTGTAGTCGATGATACGGACTTTGACAGAAATAACTAGGATAGCTCTGAGGAAGACGAAAAATGGGAAATATGAAAATTATACAAATGCCTTAAAATACAACACCCCGATTAAAAAAATGTATGAAAGCTTTCGGTGACAGTGAAGTACTTATCGTCATCGTCTTTAATATCCACGTGGATAAAAAGGCTTGGAGTGCACATACACTCAAACAAATCTGTAGAACGGACTATTTTCAATAAATGTCTTTAAGGTATCCGTACACCTTTAAAAAGTGATTTTTATCAAATTGTTCGATTTTCAAATTTTAATGTCAGTTTAAAATTTAAACTTTTTTTCTTTCTAATAATGTTTGAATTTTGCTTATATCTTATTTAGAACTTCAGTTACGGGGATTCGAATTTTACTCGGTAGCTAATTTTTAATCGCGTTCGAAAGTTTGTTTTTGATTTTTCTCGAAATGAGTTTTCTCGACCTATTCACATAGGACAACGTGGATATCGGAAAAAGTTACGAACCAAATTAATTTAAATTCTGCAAGCATCTTCTTTATATAGTTTTTAAGAACCTCTACTACTTTCATGGTTGCAAAATGGATACGTTTTTAGTAACAAAGGTGTAAATAATATATAGCTTTATAACTTTTTTCTCATTGTTATTTGACTTTAAACGCAATAAATATTGTAGCAATATGATTTTCATCATGAAAAAAAGTAGTACCAGCCCCAAAAAGTGTTATGATGAATAAGATAAAATTTACAGAATAATAATATTTTTGTTTACTTTTGAGTTATGAGCGTTATTCTGATAATCAATTTATGTACTATTTTCACCATGTTTTCCACTCCCAATTTTTTTTTTTTAATTAAAAGCGGATTATTAAATGTGTTTTTCATAGTTTAAGTTATATTTTAGCATTAAAAATATTTTTGATAGCAAATATCGATGAATTTCAAAAACTTTTCTCCGAGGGTGTACGGATACCTTAAGTACTAAACTCTGTTGTACATTTTATATATTTTTGCTGTAATTTAACTTTTTCAGTTAAGAATTTTCATTTTTCATTAACTTCAAATTCAAATAAAAAACTGTGACTATATTACTTATATTTATATGTCATTCATTTAAAGCTTGATACAACCCAAATTTCTGATTAAATTGCATCTTTTAGTGCGTATTCTTCGAAGAAGGGACACCTGGACAAATGTCTGATCCAATGGATTGGGAGGTGGTACTGTATCGATAAAAAATACTTTGAGTTTTTTTGTATTGCGCAGACTGTAACTTTTCCGAAGATGACGCAATAGATTATGACACTATTCGGGAAGAGTGGAATATATTCACTCAAAGAAAAAAAAGGTCAATTTATTTCTATACACTTTTTTCTCTCCCAGAAGCGTTAAGAAATAGGGGCGTGGCTAAATGAAACTGTGATGGCGAATCTCCCGCAAAATAAAAGACCCCAGACAAGGAATCCTCACCGAACGAGAAAATAATGACAGAGGGGGACGGGGCTCTCACTTACCGAGAAGTGCAATCTGATTGGTCACGGGTGGTCTAAAGGAAATTGATCGAATATTTGTCGGATGAAAATAGAATTTAAATTGAAAATGTTACATTATTTTCTGACTGCGGCACAAAAAAACGGGTAATGGAAATAAAACAGTTGAGTTTGTGACGATAATGACGTGTCGGGGTGAAGTGAAATTTGCATCTCGGTAACAATCTAACTATTTTGTTTCGTTATTACGGGTGGTTTGTTTCATTTGATCGTTATTATCTCATTTTTTCTCCTTTTCCTTCCAGGGTTGTATCACACCACTCCAGAAGGCTTCAAGGCTGTTCCTTAAATAAAATTATATAGTGCGGGAATGGAACGAAACATACCCGTATCAGAAATGGAAAATGGAATAGCTCTCTGCAGTATTTTCCAGTGATCGTTTTTCACTTTTTTTTTCTTTCCCTAATAAGTTTTTGAGTCCTTTTGTATCCCAGAAAATCGTCGCCATCACTTTTCCGGTAGAGGAGGTGATCTTCAACTTTTTTGAAGCAGATTCCACGGAATGTTTACTTGCTGAGTGTTAGGTGGCTGCTGTAACCTAGTGATCACGATCGCGGACTTGCGGACGACGTTGTTTTCTTGAGTCCTGGGTTCGAACCCTGATGCCAATAAAGATCCGCCATGTAGCGGGACTGATGCACGTTAAATCTGGTCGAGGTCTCAAGTCCTCCTGTTAGCGTCGTGTGGAGGTTTGGAAGAGGGTGGGTGATGGTCGAGTTTAATAGCGCAAGAGCCAAATAGGGTCATACTGTACCAAAATGCTGTGATCTAGACGTGTGAAAGAATTGGAAAAAAGGACAAAAATTGACTAACAAGAACGAAGGTCGAAAATAGAGAATGATTGCTTGGGTATCCCGGGAACGTGTCACCCGTGCTTACTAAACACAGTAAATCCATGGAAAACAGATATATTACTAAGCTACTTCAAGGTCATGACGCCCGTATCTATCTAAAGAAGGAGAGTGCCTGATAATATCTAAAGAGCTGATATAATCCGTAGGTTCAGGGTGCTCAGCTGTACCCCTAGACACTGGGTACCCATTTGAGTCACCTTTTCGACATGTATGAGCTACAGTGGGATTATTCTTTCACACCCAGTCACCACATGGGTGAAGTTTGGATAGGGAGGTGCTAGCTCAGCTGTCATCCTTGTCACTTGGCCGACGTTCAAAATTACTTGGTCCGCTGCCAATAGCCCTCGTGTTGCTTCTCGGTATGACCTTAATAAGCAATTACTATCGTTTTGTGGAATGTTACGTGATTGAAGGGTGTAGTGGGGAGAGAGAGAGAGAGAGAAAGAAAGAATTCTGATCTCATCAACGGTAACAACTCAACTACAACTGGTCGCGGTACCTACCAAATTTTAATTTGGTAGCAAATGGGTGTCGAATTAAGATTCGATTGTGAATCAGTTTCACATTTATTTTGGTGTCGTATTTATACATAGTGTTTCGAAATTCATGAGAAAAAATACAAGGAGTGATAGAAAACATCTAAACAAGCAATTTTCCCAAAACAATGCACAGGCAGAGAGCAAAAGGTGAACCGCTAGACGGCACTGCCATAAAAAGCATAAAGTGCGAGTTTTCTTACACATCGTCATTTCTGCCGTGGTTTTCAGGAGGCATGGTGACGTATAGTAACCAGAAAATGCCACAGTCTTCTGAAATCCACGGTAGAAATGACGATGTTGAAGAAAACTCGCACTTTATTCGTTTCATTGCAGAGCCGTCTAGTGATTTATCGCTTGATTTCTGCCTATGTATTATAACAGTGTTTCTCAATCAATTTTTACTGCGCCCCCATAAGCCTAATAAAGATTCTTATGTCCCCATATATATATATATATATATATATATATATATATATATATATATATAAATGAATTTCGGATTGCTCCCCTAAAGAATCAAATTGTATAATTATCAAATAAAATAGCATAATTATCAATTATTTTCATAGACTCCTTACACACCAATTTGTGCAATTAGATAAATGGCAAAAGGAATTAAATTACTATTTCATGATTCCAAAGTGTCGTGAGTAAACTTTTCAATGGGCCTCGCTTTCATTCTAGCTGGTACAGACGTGAACCACATTTACCAGTTACTGTAACCGATTTTTAGTCAAGCACGTTCGAAAGCCTGCCGTTCCAACAAATTTGACGGATTATAGACTGTCAGTACAGTTTTAATGGGGATACCATATATATATTGTTACGAACATGTGTTGATGTCTCCCTGCAGCGCTTCTCTTGTAGAGGGAAAGATCGATAAACTGAGATGTCACCAGTTGACAAATGAGAGTTTAAGCAATGACCCCTTCACCTTGGCGATGGATTTAGTGACAATTTGGTGACTTAGCTTGAAACTTGGCGACTTTGGCGACAAATGGAAAGTACTCGAAGGCGCTGGAACCTAAGCGAAAATTCGAACTGGAAGAAAGTTAAGGACTTTTCATGAATTTTCCTATGTGACGTCACGTCTGCCCTGAAAGGTATGAATACCCAAGAGCTAAAGTCGTAGGAGCCAGTCTGGTGATGGAATCGGTCTGTGTACGGAATCAGTTTGTCTGTGGAGTCTGCTTTGTAGACCGATCGACGAATCATGGCCGAGTGAATCTGATGGAGGTTCGGCCTGAATCTAGCAGAACGGAGTGAGTCTGTGTATGGAGACTCTGTTGCGGAGATCGATCGGGAGATCGACTGTAGCTGTCGGCACTTGAAGTGGAGCGTTCCGGGAAAATTTGCGAAGAAGCAGTGAGCATCGGTCGGAAATCGTCGGATCCTGCCCTGGAAGTACAGAATATTACTGTGGTGGCTGTCCGCAGTGATAAGCTGTTGAGCTGAACGCTGCCGAAATAATTGTGACTGTTCGTAAAAGTTCTTGCTCATGTTTTTGTGTTTGTAAACTGTGCAAGTGCTGTGTATTTGTTAATGTCAAAGTTGTGCTACCTGTGTGTTGTCCTGAAAATTTACGAATAAATTGTCGTTTGTCCTTATTCTCTGAGTTAGACTTAATTTTTAATCCTCGCACACATCCAGAGGAAGAAAGTTTTCATAAGCATATATATGTATGTATGTATATGTGTGTGTAAATCACTCTAGATAAAAATTTAAACGGTTATAGCACGTATTTAATGTGTTTGCGTATGTACTGACCCTGTGAGTACGATATAAAAAGAGTAATATAGAACTCATTAAACGACAAAAATTCGTCTTATAATATTTTGTTTTAAAAACTTAAACTTAAACAAATGAGTAAATAGTTCCATTTAAAACCATTGAGTTTTTTTTTTATGATTAAATATTTGCGGATTAAATAACTGCGATCTCGTAAGATTATATTTACTTATTAAACTCTATGAACAAAAAAAAAAAAAATTAACGAATGCGTAAACAGTTCGTTTTACAACTAATGAGTTTTTTGTTATGATTAAATATATTGTTGATTATGTTATTTTAATAACCTTGGTGGTATGATCATATATACGAGTCTATCGACTCTTTGACCTCGTAATCCATACAGTATATCATTTACAGAAGCATTAAACTACTTTAACTACATTTTTGACTTGCCTTTTATTTAAGTAAGCTGTAAAATTAATCTTAAACTGTTAAAATTTTTCAGATATAATTAATTCACTTTAATAATTAAAAACATGTACTATTTTATATATAACTATTTTATATATAAAATAGTTAGATATGATTTATAATCGCTATAAAATTCTTAGCAGGAGACAAATAAAAAATCTGAAAGGATTCGAAACGTAAACTATTTACGTTACACCATTTTCAGTTAGTTAATTAGTTAATATTCAATGTTCCATAAAAACATAACAAATACGTTGTTTCTTTTTTGTTTTATGTACAGTATTTATTACGTAATTCGAGTAAATTCAAACTTATCTTTAAATTATCAGTTTAAATATTTAATACATATTTCATTAAATGCCAACATTTTCCTTAATTTAATTATTAAAAAATTTAAATTCTAGAAAAGTGAACACAAAAATGACGTCACCTCTGTTACATCGTCCGCCGAACGGTAAACAATGAAACGAAACGAAACAAACGGTATTATTTAAAAACATTTTATTTGACACGTTTAAATGCACCCTTCTCGACAAAATTTATTAGTTTTTTTTAAATACGTAGGTTGAAAATTGCTGCCTCAAACATAAAAATGCCAAAATAAGAATTTTAACGATTTAAATGCAAAGTATTACTTGTTTTGCTTTGGCAACAAAGATGAAATTTGATTTCAGTTTGGAGGGAAGGAAAGTGTAGGTAATACGTACGTTATAGAATGGATTTATTTTACACTAGAATAAATACCAAATGCTCTGCAGGAGTTGAATATCTTTTAACAGGACTTTTATTTTTGTGTAAGGGAATTATATATTCCAATTTTATTAAAGTCACTTAAGACTCCCGTCTACCCGCCATTTTGATTTCGTGGATGTAATGTTAATCCTATGGAAATTCGACTTTAATTCTCCCATCTTTACTATTTGATCTATTTGAATGCAATAAAGTGCCCAACTCCTAATGGAGAATGTAATAAATTCGGATTATTTTGTAGAGTAACGACATCTTAATTCGAAAAAATAAATATATTCAAATAACATTAAAAATTTCGTTCTTAAGAATTAGAAGAACGTCACGAGGGCTTACAATAGAACTTGGATACCTTTGATTTATTTTGACAACTTTCACACACACACATGTTTACGCATATCCTGCTTCGGTAGTAACACTTTGTACTTTTCTTGCAGTTCTTTTAAAATTCTGTTTCTACCACTGTGGCCAATGGGTGAATGAAACATGGTAAAAAGTTCTTACACATAAAATCTAACATTAGAGCCATCTTTACTTATGGGGAAAAGATAAGTTTTTCATCATTGTCTACTTTCATTTACTGTCTTTGATAATCATCCGGTTTTTTCCCATCTACTTTCGTTTTTACTATTATTCACTTTTATTAACAAGTTGTCACACCTTACTTTCGCCAGAAAAACTGCTGTTAGCTTTCTTAGTTAAATAACTTGGAATTAAAACGCTCGTGCCTATCGTCTACTATTCAATATTTTATTTTTTTAAAAAAAAAAACGTCTGTCCAGCACGAAATTAGACATGCTACTGAAATCTCGTGCATCTGACATCATAAATTTTGGAAAATTTATGGACTTTTATTACATTTCCCGTTACGAGTTGAGGATTTTATAAACTAATCGGTAAATGTAATAAATATTCAATAATTTATCACATTTACCAAGTTTAGTTATGAATAATCACCGGAAATTATACATAATCACCAGATTAATCTCTTTTACCGTAACATATACACTGCATGACATAAAACACGACATCCCAAGGAGTAAATTGGATGGGGGGAAAATTGCATGTGTGCACACACCTTGCGATAGTATTTGCAAAACTTTAACTTTTTGCAATCGATGATCTACCAACTGAAGCTCCCGCGTTTTACAAAGGATGATGTATATAAACCAGAAGACATTCCTATTCTAAAAGGCAGCACTCCCATGCGAATGTGGCTTCATCGACCCTCGTGAACTGTCTCGCTGATGGATTTGAGAACAGGAAGAGCGGATGTCCCCATGTGAGAAAGAATGTGTAATTGGATTAACAGAAGCAAGGTGGTGGAATCGCTGGAACGCTCGACATTTGGTTTGGAACGATGGTATTATGCCACCATGTTGGCAAGTATGGGTGAATCATGACAGTATAGAGCATCAAGAAGGTAGCGATGGATCGAAAGCGACCTTGAAAGGCAAGGGTCGAGTGATTGTTCGATCGGTGCTTACAGTCCCTGAAGCATATGTGGCGACAGGTAATCACCACAAGCCCACTGCTAACCTATTACTTCGAAGACTAGCCGGCTATTTTGGCAAGGCAAGACAGTGTAAACGAAGTGAACCTAAAGTGAGCTAAATTCCTTCAACTACCCAGTATATGAGGTATCACTGAAAAGCAAAGCGATCGAACACCCTAGACAGGACACTAAGATGGAAGCCACACATTTTACAAACGCGTGAAAAGTTCCGACGCCTATCTCATAAAGTTTACCCCTTAATCAAACGGAACTCAACAATGAACTTAGAAAGCAAAGTGCTCATTTACACCTCTGTTACGCGCCAATTTTGACTTATGCATGTCCGGGTCTACGCCAGTAAATCTAATATTCAAAAATTCTTGAAAACACACAAAGTTCCACTATCCGAATGATTGCTGCCAAATATTTGGCATAAAATTTAATTATTTAAATAATTAGTTTTAATAAATTAATTTTTATTAATTATAATAAAACTATCGTATTTTAAACAACTGGGTATAGAAAATTTCAGCAGAATCGAGCACTTCAAAATGTGAAAAAAAGCTTTTAAAGTTTTGAACTAGACAAAGTTATAATGTGAGTTAAAGAAAATCTATTAAAAAAGAGCATCCGAAAGAGCAAAAAATAATGAAGGTTTCTGCGGAACTACATTTTTACTTCGATTTTTAAAAATATTTTTATCTTATTTTAAAGATTTTTTTTGAAAGATTTCCGATCTTTAAAAAATATTCTAAAATACTATCAAAAATCGAAGAGAAAAAAATATTCTACAGTAACCATCGTTGTGTTTTTTGCTCTTTCAGATCAAGATTTGCTCTTTTTTTTGCTTTTCTGCTCTTTTTTTGCATTCAAATAGATAAAAATTTGAGGAAGTTAGTATAAATTCCATTGGATTGGCATAACTTTCTCGAAATCTAAATGTCAGGTAGACAGGATGATTAATATTTTAAGCAAGTTTTACTTAAATGCAACAAGAATGTTTCAACATAATTTATTTTCTAAAAATTAAGTTATTAGTGGTGAAAGCAAGCATGAAAGGTGTACACAAACTTACACACACAGCAAATAATTCCTATTTTGCGCATAAGATAAGCAAATTTACCGAGTAAAATGTATAGCAATCTAAAGCTTATCCAATACACAAACTTTTTTTTTTTTTTATCTAAACATATTTTAATATATTTGAATGAAAAGTTCATCGCATCTTTTTCCCCATTCGTTTCCGTGTTGATTGTTTGTATCATAAAATGAAAAACACATATTGGAAACACAAATGGAAAACTTGTCTCCATTTTATTCAAATTTCAGCTTTTTTTCTTCGTTATTAGAAATATTTACTTTTGTGATGTATATTGTACATTCCTTTAATTATTATTATTATTATTTTAATTCTTGTGTACTATTTTGTCTAATAAATGTGTATTATTTTGTCTAATAAATAATTGCAGGTCGAATAAAACATACAGTAAAGTTCAACGGGTTTTTTGGGGGGCATTTTTTGGCGATTTTTAAAAGAGGTCGCCAAACTGTCTTATAGGCTACCAAACAACCAATATTATAAGGCTTAGGGGGTGGGGAAAGAGAAAGTTTACGGGTATAAAATTATTATCGAACAAAAAAATCACTAAATTTGGCATGCTCTCTATATTTCATTACAATCTGGTTGTATTTTATGATAGTTATTTATAACATTTATGTGCTTGTTCTACAAAAATACGTGCTGCATTTAAAACGAAAAATTACTCTCGAATTGAATACTGATTTTTTTTACTCATTTAATTCAATATATAATGATAAATTTGTAAAGCAAAAATTAAAAATTCTATTAAACTGTCAATAACCTTTTTTTCTGTTTAGTTTGTAACAATTGTTTCAAAAAATGATCATTCGATCATTTCAAAAAATATATGATGTACACAAGCATATTAACTGTAATGCTACTGATGTAAATTTCGTAAAAATGTATTTTAACGTTAATTTTGCGTTGACGTTTGAATTTTGTTATGTTATTTTTTTGTTTGTTAATTTTTATTAAATTTTTTGAAATTCATTATTTATTAAAAAGTAATTTGTTATTATTTATATCAAACTAATTAGTTTTTTTTTAATATTTTAAAAATATTTCGAAGAATTTCAATAACTTTTTTAAAAAATTGTGCTTAAAACATTCAGAATTATCAGAAGAAACAACAGTTATGTGACGCAGTTGTTGCAAAATGAATGTAATGGACTATAGAACTAAGACACGGCTCATTGAAATTGAATTTATGAAGGCAAATTATTTACTATTGGCATAAAATCTTATTAAGAATTCTAAAACATACCAGTTGCAATGAGCCATACAAAACTGCAAACAGGAGTTCCACTAAATGAATACAATTTCGAAAGATTTTCTGAAGAAAGAAATCATTTTGACGGAGTACTAGCCCCGGGGACTTTATACCAATTTGAATTGCATAAAATTACGATTTCTTCCCGACCAAAATGAAATGTTATTAGGTAAATTGGATATATGTATATTTTGTGAACTGAAGTGAAAAAGAGATAAAGACATGTAAATGAAGGAAATAAAAGAGGAAATAGAGGATAACGATTGGATGACAGATATTTAAAATTTGGCCTTAATTAGTTTTGTGGACTTATTCTAGATTGTAAGATTCTAAATATTATAATAATACAATAAACAACGAGTCAGACTTCGAACTGTCGAATAACAATTTCCAACTACCTTTTTGAAACATTAACCTCCCCAGCCCCAGCGTCGTCTGTAGGAGACACTAAACAACCCTTTCAAAAAATGCCGCCAAGTTAAGTAAAAGGCGTCATTGGTTCCTAGGATTAGTTAATTTTCTTGTCGATAGATGGTAGTTCTAAAAAAATAATTTTTAGTGAGCATTTTGCATTCGTATCTTATTTATGGTAAAATAAAAATGATGGTTTCCGAGAGAAAGAAAATTATATCCTTCCGCATCGCTAAGTGTTCGTATTCTTTATTATTTGTGTAGTAAAAAAATTACTAAACACATTGTTGAATGTTCAATCCCTTAAACTGGCTGTTTATATATATTATTAATTTATTGCTCAAATCTTCCCACTTCTGATTTAGAACGCCGTTATTTCAGTGTCGCCTGCAGGAGACATTGGGTCCATGGCTATCAAAATCACTCGATTTGAAACTATAATTATGGCATACATTTCAGCTCAGAATGATATTCTTTAATCGCTAACTGAATTCACCCACTGTAGATATTTAAAGGATACAGGAAAGAATCTGTATCTGTCAGAAAATAAAATCAGAAACATAATTAGTGATCACTGTAATTATGTCTAATTTAACATTTCCTAGAATTCGAATGAATTGGGCAGAAAAAAATTAGAATTCCCGTGCCCGCAGACATTATTTCTTGGAAATCACGAATTTTCGATATCAAACAACTTAAAATTGAGAAATTATTTAATAACTAGTATAATAGAGAGAGAGAGAGAGAGAGAAAGAAACGAATGATAAATTTTGGAGAGTAAGGACTCTTCTGCAAACAGTTCGGACAGGAATATTTTGTGTTTTAAATTTTACATTATGCTCATTTTACATTATCTTCATTATGCTAATTATTATGAATTATTCACTAAATTAAGATTAAAGAAACGTTTTAAATTAACACGATGATGTCACTTTGTCCCGATGTCTCCTCCGGGAGACACTTAATTTCTCAAAAATAAAAATGAAAATAATTTTTTTTATCATTTTTCAGTACTTTTTCATGTATTTAGAACCGATTGATACACATTATTCTAAAATTGTTGGCTCAAATTTGACCACGGGTTTGAGGAGGTTCAGCAGAAAGGAAATAATGAAGCCGAATTCACCAAAATATGGTTATAGTTACGGAAACAGTTATTGTAAAATAGCAACCGATTTCATTTAAGGAAACATAATTTATAACAACTGTACGAAAAATAAATAAACCGATCTATTATCATTGTTTCGAGTTTATTCGAGAGGATTATTTTGAATACAATCCGTAACGGACGAAGTTTGAAAAGAGAGAGAGAGAAAATCCTCCGTTACTCTCTCTCCACATATCGTAGATTACTCAAATAATCAGAAATTACTTTTACAAATTTTTACAGTATATTCCGGCGCATTTTTGAAATACTTCATTTGCATCTGGACAATGTAATGTGCAAAATAAATTATTATTCTCGCTGTAGCAAGGTGAAATTGCACACATCGAAGGCTGTGAAGTATGTATTGTAATTTGAAATAAAAATCTGTGAAGGAATTCTCATTGTATTTGAGAAGTGAATGAGTTAGAACAGTTGTTTTCTTTTTCAAAAGTGCCATATACACATAAGTATTGGTATTTTATTAACTCCTAATTTATACTCAGGAAATACGTTGAGAATGAGGCCCTAGACGACACAAAGCTATACGGAACAGTATTCAACAACGTCGTTTGAGCCCATATTGAATTGGAAACACGCCATTGATAATAAGCGTGTTTTAAAATAGAATATGTTTACTGTCGGTTGTGTGTTCCCCCAATTAACTGTGGGGCAATTAAATTGTTATTAAGGGCTCCAGAACCTGAGAGGGGAATAAAATACCGAATTTAAGATTCTTTATTTCTTTAACATAAACTCTTTAAAGACATTTGTGTTTTAAATATTAGTCGTAGAGCTTGGGAATTTTGCGTGCCTAATATGGTTAATTTGATCATTTTATTCGCTATACAAATGCTATTTTTGGTTTAAAAGGTTTTCCTTCTTTTTGAGTTGAGTATGGACATGAGTTTCAGATATTTGCATTTGGGTGCCATTTTGTTTAAAAATAATGTTCCATAAACGTAGAATATATTTGACTCCTCACGTAGAAAACAATGCACAAAATAGAATGAACCACCTTTTTAAATGATATTACTGTATATTACCATTGAAAACTTATAGAACTTAGTAATTTTGGAAATTTTAATTTTTTTTTTCGATACAAAAAATTGTTTCTTAAAGCTTATGTATTATTTAGAGGGAAAAATATTTTAAGCTTACTATAGGCATGAGTATCTTTTACAGAAGAATGAGAAATTTAGAACTATATTGTACAACAGTTTTCTTTAAAATGGCACATAAATGCAAATACATCTCACAAGTCATGTCCATATTCAACAAAGAGACGAAAAGAAAAAAAAAAAAACTCTTAGACAAAAAAATTGCTTTTACAGTTCTATAGAATGATTAAAATACCATTATTATTCACTCAAAAACTCGAAGCTCTGCTAATAATTTCAAAAGATATGTCACAAAAACGAAGACCCTTAATTTTATTAATTATTTTATAAACAATTTAAAACTAAATTATTTTTATTTGAATAAAGCGTACGAACATGTACATGGAAGTATAAAATTCCTTTTTCTGAAGAAGGTTCTGACTTTTCGTGCCTTAATTTAAAAATCTCTGGAGTTTTTATTTTTCTTTCGAAAGCGGGCAATTTTGATTTATTGATTTATTTTTTTTTCGATTATCCAAAACAAATTAAATTATTGGCACACCAGTCTTATTTAATTTACAAAGTAAACACTCGCATTTGTTTGGCAGATAATGCACATACATAATTGATTTCAGAAGTATTACCTGATTCCTACTCTCCCACCTTTCCCCCGTGACCGCTGTAGCCTAGAGGTCATGTTTCGCCGAGACGCGGCTGGCATTGTTGTCGTCGAACTATGAGTTCGAGTCTCGATGCCACTAAAAATCCGCCGTGTGGCGGGGCTGATGCACGGTAAATTTAGTCGTGTTCCCAAATCCCCCGTTAGAGTATGTTGGAAGTTTAGAGAAGGAGATTCCCGCTCTTTTGTCGCCCTTGTTACTTGACCGAGGTTCAAAATGACGAGATCCATCACCAATAGTCCTCGTGTTGCTTCTCTGAGCGACGATACTAAACAATCGTGTCACAATCCTCTTTTTCATGTTGGTTCACATAATAAACTAATTTATTTATAATGAAACTGATGAAAAACAGGGCTAACGGCAAGAAGTTACAAAGTGACATGTAGCGAAACAAATTGCCTGCTTTATAAAGAACCAGTATTAATCTTTCAAGTCCTAAAAGAAGACTTGCTGATTTCAGAAATTTCTAAGAATTTGATAAGATTTTCGAGAGTGGTGTGACAAATACCTGTTTTTAAAGACAGAAAGGGTTGGCGTTACCATTATGTGCTGCCATCTGTTAGAAGACGTCGAAACAAGCTAGATACTGATTCATAAGTTAGTTTTGATTTGATTACCATTTGTTGACACATCCAAACTTTATTGCTGCCCGTCGATTCGTCCATCCGTGTGGTGACCGGGTGTGAGTCCCACTGTAGCTCATGCATGTCATAAGAGGTTACTAAAATGGGTACCCAGTGCCTGGGGGTATAACCGGGCACCCTGCCCCTGAGGATTATATCAGGGGACTGACTGTACAGGTGAGGGACTTGAGGAGCTTGCATTCCTTGGGTAAGTACGGGCATCACGACCCCAAGGGACCCAGTGATCTTTTTCTTTCCCATTACGTTTACTGTCTTTGGTAAACAGGGGTAACGGTCCTTCCCTCCTTCTTGTCAACCAGCTCTTGTCTTTCTTTTTCAAGTTATTGAAACGTTTAAATCAAAACTTTACCATGTTTGGAGCTGTTAGGCTACATCTAGCTCTTGCGCCATTAAAATATAACTGTCACATCCCATCCCATCCTTCGATTTGTCAATGTCGATACGATCTGAATTTATCACTATCTTCCAGAAACTAAGCAAAAATCAAAAGAGTAGATTTTTCCGGTGAATCTGCTACAAGGGAAAAGAAGATGGTTGAAAAAGCTATGGTGGGTTTTTTTTGTCTGCGCCGTAACTCACGGGCTTTTTAGAAAAAAGGAGAAACGGTTAATGGGTAACATTACAGTGAAAGCTCCCTTTTTTCATTCTTGTTCATAATACGGACACTTTTTGAGTAACCCTCGTTAAAATTATTTGGAGTCTTTTCTACAGAAATAAAATTCTCTACATAGTTACCCCCCCTTGTTATTAAGGGGATGTTGAGTTTATCTCGACTGCTGCAAGCGCACACAATTTTCGACAAGCTATGATTCATTGAAATTAAAGTTAATTACTTTTGACGTTTTTACACATGCTTTGTAAAAGAATGAATGTTCTAAAACGGGTAAAATATTTAAAATAATATTCTTAATTTTTTATATAACGAGCCCACGAATAGAATACAATTTTTGTTTTAGGAAATTTGAGTAGGTTTTAAGATATTTTGTATACGAATGGTTCCATTGACTTGCAGTAAGTTGATTTTAAAGTCAAATATATCTTCTTTAATATGTACCTATTACAAATGATACAAAGGCCTTAAAAATATTTTTAAAAAATAAAATATTTTAAACTTTCTAAAGCTTCAAAAAAAAAAAAAAAGAAACTAAATAGCTTCTTACTTTCTTAAAATTATATATATATATGATTCCACATTCCTTTTTTAATGTTTGGATTCGAAGTTTAGCATCTTCTGCCAGTGATAAGCGTACATTTCAAAATATTTTTATGCAAGATTTCCTTAAAATAATAGTAAGTATTCGACCTTCATCATTGTAAGTCTTAGTGTCCAGATTCGAGGAAGTCTCTAACAATTGAAGACCAGAAACAATCGACTTCGAGCAAAAAAATTCGAGGTTAACAAACATAGACTTTTATTTTGGTTGTGCATCTTGTCAAGCTTTTTACTAATTCATCCTAATGTTTAAAAAATTTAATGTGGCTTATGGAGCAAAATAAACTCAAACACGCGTCGAATTTGAAAATACGTGGGCGTTGCGTGTCCACATAAATGCTGATTTTACGAAAACGTACAGTACAATTATTTGAAGAACTTCTGAAATTTTTTGGTGATTATCAAAAAAAATTGTTGGTGCCAAAATGTTCGGCATAAAATGACATATAACAAGTATTTTTTCAAAAAAAAAATCGAAAAATTTGAAGTTTAAAATTGTCGGCAAAAAGAAGAATCGTTTAGTAATTCCAAAATATCATTATTTAAAATTTTGAATCTTCTCGCGAAAAAAAATCTCGTTTCGATCACAGCTGCATCATTCTGATCTCCACAACGTTTTTATCCTCAACTGTTGTTTTTTCTGTTTCACCCGTTGCCAGATTCTGACGACAAAAAAAATACATTTTAAAACTAAGACCAGCATCAATACGAATCGAACTGTTACAGACTAAAAATACATAAATATAAACGGTGAAAAATATAAGAAATGCATTAAAATGAATAATAAAATAACTATATGAATGATAAATTGAAATATAGTAATATTTGGAAAAATATTTATAATGTTAGATACTCGAAAATATTTCTTAGAAATAATTGGATAATTTTAAGTGTACTATAGCTGAGCCGCTAGAAATTCAAATACAGAAATCCCCGTGCATTTAGTGTTCGAATTTTAAAACTCACCCTAGCAGCCATTTTGATTTCAGCAGCGTCATGTTAAACCTATGGAATTTGTACTACCGCTCTCACATCTTTACTATTTGATCTATTTGAATGCAATACAGTGCAGCCGTAAAAGCAAACATTAATGAAGGTTTCTGTGGAATTACACACACATTTTCCTTTCACACACACAATTCTTAAAATATTTTTACCCCTATTTTAATGATTCGTTTGTGGGTTTTCGAGTCTTTAAAAAATATTTTCAAAAATCGGTGGAAAAATGTAATTCTGCAGAAATCTTCATTTTTGTTTGCTGTTGCGGATGCACTTTATTGCATTCAAATAAATCAAATAGTAAAGATGTGAGAGTGGAAGTATGGGAATTCCATGGGATTGACATTACGGTAACGAAATCAAAATGTCTTGCAGACGGAAGCCTTCGGCTAGAGTAGGAATTCAATACAAATATTTTAAAGTACTAATTTTACTAATTGTAATTAAAGTACTAAATATTTAAAGTGATTATTAACGCCACACTTAGAAGCTATACGGCAGTTTTTTTAAGTCCTTTTCTCAATGTGCATGAAAAAAATACTGCAAAACAAGTTTTGTGATACAAAAATTCACGTAGTTTTCGAAACAAATTTTCTGTACGAGAGTTAGAAACGCATGTTAAAAATTATTTCTACTTTTAGAATTTTATTGCGATCGAACAAAAATTAAAGATTTAACATTTTGAGTATCACGTCCCGTTTAGTAAAACATGAATCCCCAATGACGATTTGATAAATTTTTAATAAAAATATTTATTAATTTAGTAGTTTGTAATCATAAAAACACCCCACACGAGTTTCTCCTGAATTTTTAAAGCAAACCATCGCATAAACGTTGAGTAAAATGACAATTTTCCTAAGTAATATACTTTTTTCGACTCCGCAAAGTAATCATATAAATGAATAAAATAAACATCATCATCAAACAGTGTCCATTGCTTATTCCTTCAAATACCTTTCGGGTTATGGACTTATTTTTTTAAAAAATATACATACGCAGAACTCGAAAATTACATTTTTTATTTTCATTTCTCTCCTATCAATTTCCGAATTCTCTCATTACCATTCTCCCCCTCCCCTCCCCGAACGATATCTGCAGTTTAAGACGTAAAATTTAGACAGCATATCGTCATGTATCATTAACTACCCCTGAGCTAAATGTGCCCAAAGCGAAAGGATATCGCATACATCAAACGGCCTTCGCCGAAACCTGGCAACAGACCCACTCTATCAGGTGGAATACCTCATCTACTAAAGTATCGACCAATTAAATTACCAAAATATTTCCCCTCGTCGCCATTTGCAAAAATGATATTTTGATATTTCTCACTCGAATGCCTCTGTGAAGGAGAGTGATTACGTTAAGTTGGAGAGATACACTCTGTGGATATTGGTTTCTTTGATGTAACAGTTGTGGTCTTTAACAGTTGACGTTCGAACATTCAATCAGGGGAAATTCAGCGATGCGTTCGCAATCACACAAGCGGAGTGATTTTTAAAATAGCTTCTGGTCACTGTGATTACAGCCTTGAGAGATATAATAGATATTACCTTTCCCGAACGGTGATTTTTTTCTTTGATGGAGACATAGCGTATTGTGTTTTAAAATATTTCGGGAGGACTCTGTGCCGGAATTTGTTTGATTCATCCAATGCGATGACGGCAGTAAACATTCGTGGAAATGAATTTAGATAACAGCATCGGTTTTTTTTTTTCCTTCCAAATTTATCTTGAAAATAAAATAACCTCACAAATATGTTTTTGAAACTTTTGAAGCAAAACGGAAACATAACTGCGGTTCAATATTTCAATACGACCTGCACTTATGCGAGTCATAAAGGCCCCGGGTTAGCGATGGTATTGATTTATTATTAACGAAGGAGCAACACTAGAGCTATCGGCAATGGACATCGTAAATTTGAACTTTGGACAAGTGGCGAGAACAATACCTGAGCTGGCACCCCACTCTTCAAACTTCCACACCATCCCAACGTAATGACATTGACCCTCGACATATTTTAAGTGCATCGGCCCTGCTACACCCCGGGTCTTTATTGGCACCAGGACGCTACTGAAACAACACCAATTACGACCTCGTTATCATGACCAATCGGCTACGATGGTTGTTATACGAGATGTGGCTATTAAATAACGAGACTGACGCTGTAAAACATTTTATTTTGACGTCATACATATTTACTTACACACCCCTTCTCTATCTCTTCAACACTCCATGCGAATCTTACATTGTTCGAAACAGTGCTGGAAGTCATCAGTCAGCTCCTTCGGGACGCGTGCCACTTTCACAGCTTGAAGGAACTCAAATCTTGTTCCTTTCAATGAAAATTTCACTTTAGGAAACAGATAGAAGCCGTGTGTCACAAGATCCGGCGAATACGGTGGATGCTGTGACATTGGGATGCTGGACTTGGTTAGAAACTTCTTGACAGACTATGAGGAATGAATTGTTCTTCCACAATTCGGGCCGATATTTCTTTATTATTTCACGGAATTTAGCAAGAACGAGAAGATATTGATTTTTATTTGACCTTCAGGAATCCAATGAAAGTACGCAATCCCATAATTTCTTTTGGCTCTCGGAGAAGATGAGTTTTCGGCGACCGGTAGTTTTCCGACCTCGAGGAGGGGGAGAGAGTTGATTGTTGACCTTGAGTGCTGCAGCGTTGTTTCGAACCCTGGTCCAGTAGATCCGAAGGAAAGTTGACCGGTCGCTTTTTTTTCATGCTCTTACCAACTAGGCTGAAAAGACATCTCTTCTGGCTGGTTAAGTAAGGCGTTTTAACTTCTGATGTTGTTGTTGACGAGAGTCATTGCACTCCAGTATCATTGTGATGATACGAAGAGAAACATTGGTTTGTACAGAAGGTTGTTTCTTTGATTTTGTCAGCCATTTCTGCAATCGATATACATCCCCTCCCTGTTGATTTGAGTTTTGCTTGGGACAGTTTCCATTTGAGTCATCGGCTGTCTCGTGTTGAGTGGTGGGTCTCGTCGGCACGTGCGCCAGAGCCGGAATATCACTGGTTGCGAGTTTGAATGCGTTTGTTTTAGTTAGACATACAGAGGCAAGTGTTTTGCGTCGGGGGTATATGCAATTAGTTGGTATAGGCTGTGCTGCCATCTAGTGTTCAAGTCCCGAGTCACCACTTCAGCGGCAGGTGGATTTCCGACCTCATGGAGGGGGGAAAGAGTCGTGAGTGACTTTGATGTGGCAGCGTTGTTTCGAACCTTCATCCAGTGGGTTAGAAGAATGCGCTCCTACCAACTAGGCTGAAAAGACATCTTTTCTGGCTGGTTAACTACAGCGTTTTAACTTCTAACGTTGTTGTAGAAGAGAGTCGCCGCAAGCTCTTCCAGTGTATGGACTGGCACTTCGTTTGAGGAACAAGAGTAAAAATATACGATTCGTCACACATTATTATCCTTTCCAATAAGTTTGGGTTATTTTCCATGGCATTCAAAGTGTTAGTGCGAACAATTTTATGAGCTTCTTGTTGTTCAAACGTGAGAAATTTAGGCACTATTTCGTCACACACATTTTGCATGTTAAAACAGTTATGTATAATTTGCCGAACGGATTCTTTGCCGATTCCTATAGTCTCAGCAATTGCACTAACACTTATTTGATGGTCAGAACGAACAAGATTACATATTTTTTTTTGATATTGTCAACTGTTTTTTACGTGGAAGGGCGACACGGGTGTGAACCATCTTCAACGTCTTCTCGATCATCTTGAAAACGGTTAAACCACTCAAAAAACGTGTACGCAATAAACGTTCATTGCCATATACTTCTTTTAATAAATTAAAACTTTCAGTAGCTGGCTTTTCAAATTTCATATGAAATTTCACAATCATTCTTTGCTCGATTGTTACCCTCATCATTTTTCCGGAGAAAGAAAAGTATAACTCGAAAGAGAAGGCTAAACTACAGTAATCTTTCTTCTGTAGCAACATCAGTCCCGTTATTTAATAGTATATACTGGAGATGGAGGGTATTAAAAATCTTTTTTCAGGGGAGTGTCGGGGATCAAATATTTCTCGAAACATACAAGTTTTATCAGATTTATTTGCAATATTAGTTTATGGTAAAATAGTAACTATATTTCCTTTACTCCAATAAAAAATGTTTTTGTATACGAGGGGTACTTTTAAACTTCGGGTAACTCTTTGAGCTTACCATATTCTTGAAGGAACATCTTAATCAAAGAGAAGAAAAAATAGGATATCAGAGATTTTATCCTATTCAAATTTACAAGATTAGTAATTAAAAATTGGCAATTTCGGGATATTCTTTTCTACTGTCAAACCTAAAATGCCTGATATAATCATGACTAAAATTTAGAATAAATTTAGTGTCGGTCGATATATTAAATTGTTGTTCTTTTTCTTTTATTGGGAGTTTGGTAATATCACAATCTCGAGAAGGATTTTGGATCCAAGATAATTTTTTTTTCAACAAGAAAATACTCAAGAAAGGTTTTTAACTAAAACAGATTAGACTAAACTAATTTTTTACATTTTTATCGGGATTAGGGTTACGCAAAATGAAATATTTTGCAAATCAGGAAAGAATTTAATATTATCTTTCAAAATGCAATCTGTGTGCTCAAAATTTCAATTTTAAAAGAGTGCCATCAATTTTATTTTTTACCTCGAAAATAGTGAAATAAGTGGCCAAATAAAGAGGCGATTCTTCACCTGAGTCAAAGAATGGAGACTAATATATGACTTAATGCGTCTCGATTAACGTATTTGAAGTATATTTTTACGAAATTTAAGATTTTATTTTATCCGTAAAATATTTATTTATATTTCTTTTTACAAGAAAACTACCTTTAAGGACTCGATCTTTTATAAAAATAAAAATTTTACTAAAATTTGGGCGCTTTGATTAAGCAAATAGCGATCTCTTGCGGAATCAAAGTTCCAGAGAACACTAGGGTTCCGCGGAACCCCGGTGGAAGACTTCTGGTATACTATGAAACTGAATTTTTACTTCGCTTCGATTGTTAGTAAGTTCAGCGTCCTTCGATTTATTTTAGAATTTTCATATGCATTTTATTACTTTTGTACTAATGCAGATATATCTCATTTCCGACTCTATCTCGAACGGTCGAAAGCAAAACATTTTATAGATAAATAATATACAATAGCGACGTTGCGTTGAAAGTTTGAAGAAAGCAAGCTTAAAGAAATGAAAATCCATTCGCAAGCTGTCAACAACAACAACTTTTTTTTCCCAAGAAGGTAGTACTTGTATTTGTCTTATGGTCAGTGATAGCTCTTAAATAATAAAAAGAGATATCTTCTGTTAAAAAAGAAGTTGTTTTATAAAAGAAACATCCATAGGAATACAGAGTAACGTAAAATAAACTTCCGAAATTACATATTTCATACGGCAAACGAGACAGTTGTTGGGTTGGTTTTATTGAAGAAAAAATGTCATATTTAGACAAATTAAGCCAAACACTTGTTAATTTACTCGTTACCTAAGGTATCATGTAGACATTATTATGGTTGTTTATTCAAAAATAGTTAATCACAGAGAAGGAACACGAAGAATATTGGCGACGGACCTCGTAATTTTGATCCTCGGTCAAGCCATAAGAATGGCACTTGAGCTGGCACATTCCTCTCCAAACTTCCACATTCCGAGGACTTCAGACCTCGGTCAAATGTAAAATGAATCAGCCCCACTACACGGAGGGTCTTTAGATGCATCTGGGCTCGAACTCACAACTTCATGAAAACAACGCGAGCCACGACGACGCACCAAGAAGGAGTTTTCCGATGGAGACAAAAATTGGCAGATAGGAAAATTATGTACAGTATAGAAAATGATTAAAATTTTAGAAAAAGTGAATGATTTATTTCAAAGTTACAAAGTAACGAGCACATTAAGGTCTTGACCCACCTCTAGCCGGATGCAAGCTGCCACACGACATGGCATACAGTGATAAAACTCCCCGATGGTCTCCTGCGGTATTTCTTGCCGAATTTGCTCCAATTGTTGGGTATCCCCTGGTAGATGTAGTTGCCTTCCCATCATATCCCAGACATGCTCGATTGGAGAGAGAGCTGGCTGGCCAAGGAAGTGTTTGACAAGCTGCAAGACAGTTCATAGCAACACTTGTAGTATGTGGTGTGGCATTGTCTTGCTGGAAAATAAGGCCAAGTTATTGCAAAAGGAACGGTAGCAAAACAGGTATCAGAAAGTCGTCGATGTACCGCTGTGCTGTATGTGTTCCTCTAATGACGACCAAATGGGTGGGGCTCTCAAAGGAAATGGTACCTCAGGCCATAACTCCTGGTCGAGGGCCTGTGTGGCATGCAGTAGGAAAAGCAGAATCGGCGCGCTCCCCTGGGCGTCTCCAAATACGTCTTCGATGATCGTCAGGACACAGTTGGAAGCGGTTGCAAAACACTATACGTCCCCAGTCAGCATCATTCCAACCTGATCGAACCAAGCACTACTTTCATCTGACTCCACAGTGTGCAGGCGTGAGTGACAGGTGATGTAGTGGTCGGTACTAGCGTAGATTTCGCTCTATTAGTCTTCTATGAAGGGTTATGGTGGACACTCGTGTTGCATAATTTCCATGTCATTGCGCCGTCATTCTGCCAGAGGGCTCTGCTTGTGCACGATGAGCTCAAAAAGGGCGTTGCTTGTAAACGCCCAGTAACAGGCGAGAAGCCAAAGTGTTTGTGGTGGAAGGCGGAGATAACAAATTAAAAATAGATATATTATTAGGCTATTTTGTTAAAAATAAACTTGTTCAGTTTTATGTGGAAGTTCTTATTGCACCTATCCTACGCTTGAACCACCATCTGCAGCATGGTGCATCGGCAGGGAATAGTTATCGAAGAAATTTGGCCATTATATGGATTGAATTCCAGAAGGAATAAAGGCTGGATATTTTTGAAATTGCTTTAGTTTGGACTGTCGAGGTAAGATTTTATGACCTTATAAATATGGAAAGGTTGTCGAAGTTGATTGAAAAATGAGGTTGCGTTCGCTCCACTGTTACTAAACTAGTTTAAAGGATACAAAACATGGCTGCGGAGGATTTAAACTCATTGTCAGAATTATTGGAGATTTTGGATACGGAAAAACAAAATTTGAAAAACCTAGATTTAGAGGTTGAAGAACTCATTAATGAACCAGAGGAATTTAAAAGCGAATTAAGAGCTTCGGAACAATACGACGATAAAATATTTTCTGCTAAAATTAAGTCAAAGACTTAAAACGAATGACTGCTCAGTGGACTTCTGCAAATCTTAATGCATCTAATTTGGAAAATACTGCTCCAGCCTTAAAAATGCCAAAGTTAGAAATTCCGCGATTCTGGCAAATTTGTAGAATTTCTTAATTATTTCGATAACGCGATCGGTTCTAACGGTTGTCTCACAAAAATTGAAAAATTCTTGCTTCTAAAATCCCTTCTTTCTGTCCCTGCTTATAATGTTGTCGCTGGATTTGAAATAAGTGAGCAAAACTATGATCCCTGTCTCGAACTCTTGAAACAAAGATTTAGTAGAAATGAATATATATTATAGAATCGTATATGACAAAATTATTAAACTTGGAACCTGTTAGAAATTCTTCTTATTGGAAAGGTTTACGTAAATTATACGATGAAATAGAAGTCAATATAAGAATTTTGCGTTCAGTAAATATAACGGAGGATTCATATGGGCATTAATTAAATCCGATAATATTGAAACTGTTACCACCAGATTTGGTTTTAGAGTTTCATCGAAAAAGAAACAGGGAAATTACGGAAACTGTGATTTTTTTCTAAAAGTTTTGAAGCAAAGCGAACTCTTTCTCAAAATAATCAGTGGCTCTTGCGCCATAAAACACCACAGCCACTCACTAACTAATTCACTCACTCGCATCAAAGTTTTCTCAAAGAAACCATTCAAAACCCACTAAAGCTTTATTTCCTCTGAATCGGTCAAAAAATTAAGACCAATACGCTACGAATAGCCTAGCTATCTTTGCTTCTGAGGAGAAAACAGCACGTGAAAGAAAGTATCCAATAGTTTCCTTAACATTAGGGAAGAAAGCTCACAGTATTATGTAATAGCAGCTCTCGTAACGAAGTTTATGTCTAATTTATCATTAAATATTCCCGATACTTCGATTCGAGGAGCATTAAAGTAAGGGGACCATATTTTAACATTCGAAAAGTGGAACACCATGGACGGGGGGGGGGGAAGGAGCCTTAATTAAAAATTTACTAAAAAATACCTATATCTTTGGTATTTAAATAAATTACTTACCTAAATCATCTGAATAGCTGATTTGACATCACTTGTTAAACTAGCACTAGAACACAGTACGATGTATATCGTACGAGAGAGAGTTACAAAACTCAATATGCGAAAGCGTTACTTCGTGGACGACCCACAAACTTCTTACACTCTTCTCCTCTCTAAAATTCCTCTCTGTTTCCAATTTTTGTACAAGATGTAATTCCTTTGCAACATTGTTCCAAAGGATGCTGGATTGCTAGCGGAACACGTCGCCATAAGAATAAAATCCGTGGAAGAGTACAAAGTGTTATTTTTTTCATTTTACAGCAACAAAATGCTTTCGTCGCTGCCGATGTCGAAAAATGCCGCTGTTCATTAAGTCCAAACAACGGTGGTCGTATTCTAGCAACTGATCGAGGCGAACTTTGATGAGCAGTTCCTGATAATCATTTTTCAACAATTATTATTAAAGTTTAAGGGGACTTAATACCTTTGCACCTTCAAAAATTCGATTTTTCAAATTTGATTTTAAAAAATAATACTGAATGTTAGGAGCATTTTAAAACAAATTGCGTCAAAATCCGACAATTATTACGCCCTGTGCAATAAAAAATGTAAATGTCTAAAGTATTTTGTTCTATGTAATGCAATGTAAACAAACCTCTTTTTCTCAGTTTGCTATTTTCACACTTTCCCACAGGATTAAAAAATCTTTTGCATGCAGAGCTTTCAAATTTTACATGAGTGTTGTACTTGTAAATCTTTATTCTGTGAACCTCAATTTTGTTAATAGGATGATTAGATTTTATTTTATAACATGATACATGAAAAAAAAAGTTACTAAATACAAACTTGAAAACTTTTTTAATTTTTCAATTTTTTTAAATGTAAGATAAATTTAAAATTTGAAGTTTACAGAATAAGGTCATTATTTAGCTTTAATTTGGTATAAGAATTATGGTTTTACTGTACATCTTTCAAAAGTTATCTTGTGGGTAACGTAAGGAAAGCTAATTTATTTTTCAAATTTTTGTACGCATATTTCATGTTGTATAAGAAAGTATATTAATTTAATAGAAAAACTTGACCCAATATATTTTAAACTATGCACTTTTTTACACAAACTGGCAAAGTTTCATACTGAAAGGAGCAAAAATTGTTGTTTTATGAAGAATCGGAAAAAAGTTTGTCAAGATGTTCTACTTTTGATTTCGTATGGTACTAAGTCCCCTTAACATCATAACATTTACAAAAATAATGTAAAGCTCATATCCTGGTGAAATAGCTACATGGAAGCCGAAAACCGTGTATTCCCTTCCCGTTCTCCCTCCGTTCCCTAGCTTGTCCTGCATTCTTTCTAAAAATCGGGACTTTTAAGATCTCGCGGTATAAAGTGTTGAAAAGCGGGACGTCTGGTCACCTTACATTAAGGGAAGAAGGGTTACAGACTGCTGACTCGTATTTAGACGACTCTCGGATAGATGTTCTCATTGGTTGCGATTCATTTTGGAACATTGTTTACGATGGAAGAATAAAATTAAATGAAAACATTAGCTCGATCAGATCTTGTTTTGGCTGGTTGCTGGCGGGTGGGGATGGAAGCAAAAGACGAACTTATAATTGTGAAAATGTGTGTTGATTTTGGATTCTGCTTCTATTTTGTTCTATTTTAAATAAAAGTTTTGGGAAGATAGAAGAGTTTCAATCAGAAAAACAAGATATTTCTGAAAAAGATGACCAGTTGATTAAAACAGTTGAAAATTCAACGGAGAAAGGTACGTTTGTAGATTGATGTGGAAGGAAAATATGGAACCCTCAGTCGAGTTAAATTCTAATTATGTGGTAGCAAAAGACGTTTTAATTCGTTACGCTACAAACTAAATAAAAATCGGGAAATGTATGACCAGTTTAAGCAGATTATATCGGATCTGCTTAAACTGGTCATATCCTTGAAATGACCAGTTTGTAGAAATGTAGAAATGCATTAATGAGGATATTATATGCCCCACAGAGCAGAAATTCGGGACGATAAGGACACAACTCGGGTCAGAATTGTATATGACTACAGCAGCAAGACAAATGAAAATAATTTAAACGAGTCGATTGAACTTGCCTTTGTTCCAATTTGCCAGCTCAGGTGTCGTCCTCGTCACTTGACCGTGGTTCATAATTACGAGGTCCGTCGCCAATAGTCCTCGTGTTGCTTCTAGTGCGACGTTAATAAAAAACTAAACTAAACTCGTGGATTTCAAAGAAAAAGAAAAAATGACCAATAAACAAAATTAAAGTGAGTGACTCACTCTCATTGTTCATTCCTAATACGAGTTTGAATGACTCTCATAGATTCCATTTTCGGAATTTTCGCGAAGATTCGACTTTTTTGGTATTATTTCAATAATTCCCTATCAGATATTATGAAAGACTCTTTTTGTCAATACTTGAGTATTTTCACAAATAACGTTATAGAGTTCTTTTTGTTTGTTTGTTTGTGAGATAGAGTTTTGAAACTCAACAGAGTTGTATAAATCACAAATTTCTATACACTTATATGTAAGAAAAAAATTATATATTTGAAATAATTTTTTTTTTTATAAATAATCAATCTGATTGCCAGTATGCGCATGAAATAATATTTGGCCTTCAAAAACAAATTCCTTTTGTGATCTTAACCCTAAACGAAAACTACAAAAATCCACACTAACTGTTGTATGGAGTGGACATTAATCGGCGAAAGAATTCCAATTGCTGACGGATGAAGAGAAAAAGAAAAAAAGGAAGAAAAAGTCGAAGACAAAATAAATCCAAGACGATCGGAATCATTCGAGACAATTACAGGAAAGTGTTCGCAACATTTGTCAACTCTACGCTACGAAGAATGGCGGGGAGAAAAAATCAAACAAAGAATAGAATCGAAATAATACGTCTATAAATCGAAAGGGAGAGTTGAATTGCACGTGTCCTGCTCTTGTTAAAAAAAAAAAAAGACTGAAGTGGATGGAGGCAGGGTCAATAGTTGAATTATATCTGCAGGAAATTAATTGAATTCTTATTTATTGTTTTATTCCAGAAGTCCTCTGACTTCCATCGGAGTACTTTTACTTGAAGGTTGTTATTATTGTTATTTTGCCGTGCAGAAGGGAAGATTGGAATATTTCCTCTTTGTTTAGCATATAAAGCGAAGAGGCGGAGCAGGTGTTATTTGCATACGATTTCTGGCAAGAAAAATAAGACGAATTTCCCGAACGCTGTTTTAAAACTTGAGCATTTTCGCGACGCAGCGATTTGTGTTTCTATTGCCTTTGTCAATCGTGCAGCCGAGGAGAAAAAAAAATATCTTTCAAGAGAATGAAAGTTTTTAACTTTAATGAGATGTGTGTCTAACTATTTTCTTTTTTCAGGGAACACTTTTTTTTTTTGAAATATCAGACAAGTTATTTTCTCACCGTCTTTCTTTGGAATAATTATAAAAAAAAAAAATTAGACTTCTCGCGTTGTATTCGATTAATTTGTAAGTTTTTCGCATTCGTGATGAAAGTTAATGACCTCGTTGTTTGATTCCGAAATATATGTGTTTACAATTGTCATTCGGGTCGTATAAGGGTAATGCAATAATAATTAGAGACCAATCAACGTTTTCATTGTTGGAAAACGAACTCGATGAAACAGGTTTCAAAAAGAAACTGAAGCCGAGCGCTTTAAAAATGAGAATTCAGTGCAATGACTTCCTAATATTTCTATCGATAATTTATTTTAGTCTTTCAAAAAAAGTAAAACCAATCGAACCAAATAAATGCAAATTTTTGCGAATAAGATAAATTCTAAGCTGAATGGGGTTCAATTGTATCGACCCACAAAATGAGTAAATAAGTTGTTGTACATTATCATTCAGCTCAAAATTACGAGGTGCGTCGCCAATAGCTGCTGCAAAGTGCGACGTTAATAAACAAATAAGCAGTCAATGTTGGCTCCTGGAAAGCATTTACAATGGCATATTTTATGATAGATCCTTCTGAATTAGGTTACAATCGCCTTTGAATATGGAGCACTGTTGGCATATCTGTAATTTTGGTTGATTTATTAATTGATAGTTTCACTAATGTCCCACCCCCACCCCTTAGAAGCAATAATCTACAGAACGACACTCCCCCGGGAAAAAAGCCTCCTCTCGCCCTCAGCATTTATTGATTGATCAAAAATATTTTTTTTACAAGACAATGTAGGCTAGTTAAATTTGAACACATACTTACCAGCATATTTCATTATTTATATTAATTAATTCAATTAATAATTATTTTAATTTTGCTGATAAGTTTTTTATTAATTAATGAATTAAATCTATTTACATTGTTCGATTTATTTAATTTATTTTTGCTATTCAATTTATATACACTGGTGCTCAAAATTAAGAGAATTTTTTGATTGGGTCGATTATCTCTAGAACTACCGCACAGATTCCTCCCCCATACATGTATACACTTGCGTATTCGACGTACAAGATTTGCGTTTTTGTTTCAAAACAGTATTTTTACATTTCGTTCAATTCTTTTCGTGATATTCTACAAAATTTGCAAACTCTCTTAATTTTGAACTCCAATGTATTATATTAGCCACCCAAGAGGCTATTGTTTTAGTTGGGGCGTTTTGAAATATCAGATCACTTTTCAATTTTTTGATCGTTTGCTTCAATTATAATAAGAAGCAGTACGAGTTAAATGAATACCCAGAAGTTTTGATAAGCACTCAAAAAGACCAGATTCGAATTGCCCGCCCCTATCACAAGTCAACCTCTGAGGCATGCCGAATCGAGAAATCCAAGTATTCACGAACGCTCTAGCTACCGTCTCCGCTTCCATATCTGGCATAGGAGATGTTCGGGCAACCTTGTAAATCTATCTATCATTGTAAGGCAGTATTTATAACCGCGCACAAGAGACAATTTAATTATGTCGAGATGGACGTGTGAAAACCTCTCGTCAGGTACAAGGAATTGCGCTAAAGGGGTCTTGGTGTGTAAGTGTACCTTAGACTGCTGACAATCGATGCAAGTTTTGCACCACATGCCGATATCCCTATTCATACCTGGCCAAACATATTTAGATGCTATGAGGTGTTTAGTAGCGCGCATCCCTGGGTGCGACAAACTATGCAACTGATTAAAGACTTTTCGTCTTAACTGATGAGGAACATAGAACCTGTTTACGCCCTGTAGAACTATCCGCGTATAGCGATTTAGCGCCATCAGGCATTTGTACCTTTATCAACTTGCCACTGAATTCCGTGCTACCTTCTAAAATAGATTTCAACTCCTCGTCTTTTTCTTGAAACTTCGACCACAACTCCAAATTCGACAAATGAGGAAAACTGTATTTCACCAATCCTAGACAAAGTGTCAGCTACGGCATTACCCTTACCTGGTAAGTACCGAATGTCTGTAGTAAATTGCGAAATAAAATCTAGTTGTCTCAATCGTCTGGGAGGGGCCTTTTAGGTTTATGGTCTACGTACAAAGTAAAAATACGAGCTCCCAATAAATGTCGAAAGTGCTGTATGGCACTATACGCTGCCAATAATTCTCGGGGCGTAAGTGGAATATTTACAATGTGAAGATGATAACTTCTTCGAAAAGAATCCAAGATGTCTAGGACCATCAGAAGAAATTTCTTGGAGAACTCCTCCCATAGCAAAATCACTGCAATTTGTAACCAATTCTAATTTTGCATCCACAGAACGATAGTATAATAGCGTTGCATTCGCCATAGCAGTTTTAATCTCCTCAAAGCTTTTCTCCCTTTCCGGATTCCACTGAACCTCCCTTTTGTCACGTTTATTTGCACCGATTAACAGCCGATTCAACGGAGCCAAAATAGATGCAATATCTGGAATGAACCTATGGTAATAACTTACCATACCTAAAAACCGACGCAAGTCAGAAATAGTAACGGGTTTTGAGTAACGTACAATTGCTTGAACATTTTCACTATGAGGGGTACATCCTTTGTCATTAATTGTATGCCCCAGAAAATCTATTGTGTTTTTACAAAAGTCACATTTGGATTCGTTCAACACGATATCATAATTTTTAAATCGCGTGAAAACTTCTTCCAAATGCAATTTGTGCTCGATATGGTGTTCACTGGCAATTAGGATGTCATCCAAGTAAGGGAAACAATAATCGAGTCCTCTCAAAACCTCATTAATGAACCTTTGGAAAGTCAACGCGGCAGAACAAAGACCAAAGTTTAAAAATGGAAATTCGAAAAGTCTGAAAGGTGTAATAATGGCTGTTTTGGGTATATCTGGAGGGTGCACAGATATTTGGTGATAAGCACGTACTAAATCTATTTTTGAAAATACCTTCTTTCCTTTTAACTTATACATACAATCTTGAATGTGAGGGATAGGGTATTTATCGGGTATTGTGATACGCGATTTAAACCCTGTAATCTCCAGTAGGTCTCCAATCTGATGATCCTTTGGGAACCATTTACAAGGGACTTGACCAACTAATTTTAGATGGCCTGCAAATACCCCTCTCTATCATATACTTGAATTCTTGTTTAGTGATTTTGAATTGAGCTGGATTTAACCGACGAGCTCTTGCACAAACAGGGGGTCCAACAGTAGGGATGAAATGTATAGTATCGTGCTTAATTGTATTGTTAGGGGAAACGTTCAACTGTGTAATCTCTTTAAACTTACGCAAAAGATCCAAGTATTCGGAATTCCCGACAATGGTTTTTTACCACTGGGACATTACTTAAAGTAGTTTTGCCCCTAGCTTTTAAATCAGTTAAAGGATCAATCAAACAGCGTTTTCTCAAATCAACCAGTAAACCAAAATGTTCTAGAAAGTCCGCACTGATAATAGGCTTAGTAACCTCAGCGACAATGAAAGGCCATTGAAAATTACGTCTTAAACCTAAATCAAGTGTCAATAATTTAGAACCAAAAGTTGCGATTTCAGAACCATTAGCTGCGTATAAAAAGAAATCAGTTTTCCCATTACCTTTCGTCACATACGATTTAGGATAACAGGAAACATCACTACCTGTATCAACAAGAAAACCGGTACGATTGTTTACATCGTTTACAAAAAGCCTGCGACTTTCTCCTCTTAAAACAGAAGACGTCGCTACTCCTGTGAGTGATTCAAGTTTTTTTGTTCAAATGCGCAAGGAGATATGCAACGTTTCGCCTTTTCTCGATACCTAAAATGGTACCAGCACTTCCAATCTTCCCGTTTTTTAGCACTAGCTCTAGCTACTGATGGACTTTGTCTATGTTGTGGTTTCGGAGATGCATGTCTTGAGCCCGACCTGACCAATCTCGAAAGTTCATCTAACTGTTGTGCATCTTAAACAATTGATCATCTCGACGACTAACGTGACCAGCATTCGCCTACATGGTTTTCACTCAATTCTCGCATTTGTCTAAGCAATAAAGACGGGAATCTATCGCCTGATTCCAAATCCTCAATTAGAGTTTTAACTTTCTGGTTTTGCAATACTTCAAACTGCTCTAGTAAGCGGTTTTTTAGAGCTGTATAAGGACATGGGGGCGGTTTGGTTCACACACTATATCAGTAGCATGTGACAGAGTTTCAGGGTCCAACGATGAAACCAAATTTAATTTGCTCGACGTAATGCCAGCTAAGCTAAAACTAGCTTCAAGCTGCATAAAAAATAATTTTACATTACGAGGCCAAAAACTGGGAACCTTAACAGTAACTTTGTCACAACCGTTATTTGAACCCACAGTTACTTCACTTTTAGCATCTGTACCCTCTTCAAGTGACATCTCAATCTGAGTGAGTGTGAGAATGTAAAGGACACTGGCGCAAGAGCCAGATGTGGCTAAATCGACATCTCAAAGCGACTATAAGCTACAAAAAGTAAAAATTTTACCGACCAATTTCCTGCCTCAGAGGTTCGAACCATAGATACGGACGTTACCGATTCACAGGTCTCAGGGAGTCTCCGACAGTCAACATATCTTTCCAGCTTGCTTCAAAGCTTGACGGTAAGTTCCTCAGCATCCAATTAGCTTTTCCAGGAGTCGTCAACTCTTGTTCCTTCAACGAGTCACCAGCTTATAGGAAAGGAGTGTGATGATAAAACCATCAATACCCCATAATTTCCTTTCAGAAGGTGTACGGAATGCAAGCAACTTTTTTGTCGTTCCGGAGAGCTGTTACATTAACATTTCACTTTAGCCATTAAATTAATTAGTTCCATTAAATTAATTAGCTACACCGATAACGTAAAAGAAACTTCAAATGTTGCAGCTTTTAAATAATACTTATTTTAATGCAAACAGAAACATCTCCAATCATTACAACAGTAGTCCGATTCTAAAATTTATAGAACAACACAAAATAATAATAATGTTTTTGTTGCCAATCGCACAGGAGCAAATCTCTTCCCTAATCATTTAAGCAAACGATTTTTTCGTAATATTTTCTCTTGTCCTTTTTGAGAGGCAAAGAACCACTCATTTATCTCAAACTTAACATTTACAAATTTAAAATTTAAGTGAGCGGAGAAAAGATCGTCTGCTCCTTTTCTTCCATTCTCCTTACAGCTCCGCAGTCAAAATGACGTAGGAAGTCGCCACTTTGAAAAAACGGTGACATTTTGAAATATGGTTATAAAGGAGAGAGCATAATAAAATGAAAAATTCTAGACATATATACTAGTATCAGTTTTTACAAAGTTATACTTCTTCTTCTTCTTTTTTTTTTTTTTTTTACAAAATATAATTAAAAATTCTCTCTCATTTACTTATATATTTTTATATGTGTATAACAAGAATTTTATTTTAAATGCATTTCATATGTCATGTTCTTTAATGCAAATAATAATATCTCATAGCTGATAGGATCCTTCAGCATATTATGTTACAATACATAATATGTTAATAGTAAAAGGTAAAGTGACTAGAATTTTAAAAAATTTATGCATACTAATATCTACGTTGAACTTTTGTAATGTTTCTATAACAGTTAATCTAGTCTGTTGGGGCAATAATTTTTCCCACACAATTCTCCAGTTAAAATACACATACTACAATCTGAGAAATCTGAACAATAGGCTTCTTTCAGTATTTCCAACTCACTTTTTTCTGTAGGTATGAGATTATTTTTATATGATTTAAATATTTAATGAACTCATAACTGATTTGTGTTTTCTGAATCTTTCTTACAGGTTTATTCCAGATGATCCTGCTGGAATAAAAGTTCTAATGTTTGAGGTTTCGAACATCAGTAATAATATAATAAAAGAATTATTCTGAAATATTTCAATTTCGAGAAAACTTCTTTGCACCCTCTCTGGGTGCGTCACTGTCGTACATTGAATGCAGTTATAATTTCAAAATTTAAATATAATAAAATTTAAAATAATTTCAATTTTACGCTTCAAATTTTCTATCATTTTAAGACAAATAGTGCGCCATATCTAAAATTTGTGAACCTCTATTAGAAAGAAACTGTATTCAACGTAAATAAAACAGTCTCATTTCATAGGGGAAATATTGGCACTTGGATAAAGTAGATTTTGAGAGAAGTTTTCCAGAATCCTAAAAAACACGTTCACGGAACGACTCAAACGACGATTTTTTTCTGTAGAAAGGCACATTTGCTTACAATTCTAAAATTCATTTGTAGAGCGTTCAATTTATCAAATTCGAAGAAATAATTCATCTACGGATTCGGCGAAGCGCTCTCTATTTTTTAACAGAATTTTTTTTTTTTTTCAAAAAATTGCAAAATTTTCAAGCGTTCGAACACGTTTCGGTTACCTTACATTCGAAAGCTTTCGAAGCTGTCATTAGCATATATTTGTTACTTATTTTTTGCTCGGAACAATACAAAAGAAAACAAGTTTTCTTGGAATGGCGAATGAGATTTGATTTGTAAATGCCAAGCTTGGCGAAAAAATTGACCTCTCGGAAAGTGAATAGCCTGTTACCGTTCAAAAAGGAACCGGCTAAGAAATTACCCACGTAGCGAATAATTGGAAACGTCAAGAAATGTATGATTTCTGGAGAGATAGTTATGTCTGCATGACATAAGAAACATCCTCGAAGCATTGATAGTAAATTCATACATTGAAAAGTAAATCCATAGTATGTGCAATTTTTCCTCGGACAATGCTGCTGATAATTTATTCCATTATATTATTGAAAGTTAGAGATCACTGATAGTTACTGAATGCCTTTAGGAAACAAAGATGGAGGATTATTGTGAAATTCAATAGTATAGTGCGAATAAATCATCTCTGGGCGGAGGTTATTTTATCTAACTTCGAATAAAAAGAAAAATTTAGTTGACAATGTTTCTTCAAACATTCATCGTTAAACTGTCGATATTTCTATAGACAATTCCTTCAATAAAAGATCGATACCCGGATACACGATGGACCTCATATTTTTGAGCCTCAGTTAAGTGACGAGAATGACATTTTAACTAGCACTCCTAACTTCCACATCATTCAGCATGAAGATTTTGAGTCACGACAGATTTGACGCTTTTCAACTCTTTTACACACCAGTTCTTTAGTGGATTCGGGATTCGAACTCTCGACTCGACTAAAATGTAACTGACCACGAGTTCGATACAAGGACCACTCGGCTCTCGAGGCCGAAATTTAAATTTCAAAACTTTTAGTAAAAATAGGTTACGATGTGGGCTCTTTCTCTATATTCCCATCAACTAATACTTTTTATGACGTAGCTTGGATTGAAAATTCCTACCAACATGCGAAGCGTGACTTTTATAGATTGCAAAAGAGTCATTAAAGTGTAATGAATTGATCTGATGAAATGCACGTGTACGCATTGATTGATTGATTTTATTAACGTCCACTGAGAAGCAACACGAGACCTATTGGCGACAAGACCTCGTAATTCTGAAACTCGGTCAAGTGACGAGGAAAATACCTGATCCGACCCCTACCTCTCCTAACTTCCACACCAGGTTAACGGGAAGACCAGATTTAACAGCATCAGTCCCGTGGCACGGCTGTTCTAAAATGGCATCAGGTTGGAACCTACAGCTCTACGAAACCAACACCGACCGCTAACCCGTGACCACTAGATTACCAAGGCCGCATATGTAAACAATGAAGCGTTTAAACTCAAATAATGAATCCCAGAATCAAACACTGAAAAGTCTAAGGCTCTCACACAACTTTCATTGGATCTTGAATATTAAAAGACTTAAAGAATTACTATTAACTAAAAGAGCCAATTATTTAATTAATAGTAACACACACACACACACATATATATATATATATATGTGTGTGTGTGTGTGGTAATTCGAAGGAGAAGAGAAGCGGAAAGTGGAGGAAAGAGAGCGAGAACGAAATGTCACTCAGTTTTATTCGGGAATAGGTGGCGCTGCATGAGCTATCACATGACGCTGATTCGTGGTGCCATCTATCGAGTAACTGAGGAGCTGATTTTACAGTACATTGGAAAATACAATAAATTCTTTGATAATTAGCTGGAAAATCCTACACACACACACACACACACACATATATATATATATATAATAGTAAATAGCAATATAAATAATAAAGTAATAAAAAACAAGAAATATATGAAAATAAAAAGGGGAAAAAATCAATTATTTAATACAAAAGGTGGTAAGAAATTATTAAAGGTTAACAAAAAACAAAATTGAAACTTTAAATACAAAGCAACTGAAAATATTTATAAAATAGGACTATGTAAACATCATTTCTATCAAGCTAAGAGTTCAAGTAAAATCATTGCCGGGAAATGAAACTGGACCAAAAAATCGATGTTTTCTTTTGTTGTATCATTACATAGCCTATATATAAAACTCTCTCTCTCTCTTTACCTTTACGACGTTATATCACACTTATTTATAAAAAAAAAAAAAAAATCAGAAATGTTGGAATTTTTTATTCTACTTTAGAACACTTTGTAGCTTCTGTACCATCCGAAGAGTTGATGAATGTAAACAAACCTCTCTCCGGGCGTGGCACCTCGCTGAATGCTCTACTTGTATCATTATCTTTGCTTTACTTTTCTCATTTCTTCTGATAAAAAAAAACCCTTAGTGATAGATAGAAAGATATTAGTGGGTAAAAACGGAATAATTGACAGTATCATTGAGAAGATGCTCACACTTTATGGGTTAGCCGATTGAAGAAATGTCGGGTTCCTCCAAAAATGCAACAAGGCGTTTTGGGCCGAATGTTTTAATTTGTTACCGAGCAATGAAAATCGAAATCATCAACTATGTCCTCTTGGATCTGGAAGCTGGTGATGGTTTCATTCAAAAAGCAAAAAACATAACATATTAGGACCTGGAATGAGTTCTCTCTTTTTTGCGTGAAAATTAATACTTTTTTTAAAGTATGTGGTTAAAAACATGCAACTTTACGTATTGCCCATCACTAGCCACCTTCTACAATCTTTCTGAAAGCATGCAAATTCCACGTCGGGAAAACGAAGTGTATTTTGAGACTATCCAAGAATCAACCAATTTTTTGGAATATTCACAAGAAGGGAAGCATGGCTCAGCTAGGAAATGTGCCATGGAACGGAATGAGTGATTAGAGAGTTGTTGACGATGCGGCAGCGGTGTTTCGAACCCTGGTCCAGTTGGTTCGAAGAAAAGTCGACCGGTCGCATTTTTTTTTTTTTTTTTGCAGTCTCTACCAACTAGGCTGAAAAGACGTCTGGCTAGTTAAGTAGGCGTTTTCAACTTCTGGCGTTGTTTCAGAAGAGAGTCGCTGCATACTCCCCCTCCAGTGTCATTGTGATGATGATACGAAGAGAAACATTGATGTTTTGTACAGAAGGTCGCTTTTTGATTTTTTTCAGCCATTATTGCAATTGATATACATTCCCTTCCCGTTGAATTGAGTTTTGCTTGGGATAGTTCCCATCCTGGTTATGCCATCTATTAGGAAACAGCGAGCAATTAATTATTCTAGGTCCAAATATAATCACTCCAAATATACGCATGTTTCTCTTTATAATAATGGGGGTCATCCTTTCTGTATTTAAGAGATTAGGCAAATCCAGAGCTGCTAAGAAAACGTCTCCATGGGAAAACACACAATCCTGAAGAATTTGTGAGCAATGCCATCTGGTTCCGTGTACCAAGGACTTTAATTGAAACTTCAAATTTGGTGTTTTTGATGCCGATCCTTGCTTTAACGTAGTTGTAAAAATGTTCCATACTTTATTCGAGATTAGAATTCGTCCAGGTCATTAACTGTGTGAATGTATGGATGAAGTAGATAAAGAGAGTACTATTATCAGGGAGTGGATAACATGAAACCAGCCGAATGTAAAATTTTAAAAAAAATTACCAGGAAAAGAAATAAAACTGTAAAAAGAATCTCCTTTATGAGATAGAAGAATGTGATGATTCTTCATGCAAAGCAGAAGTTTATTAAATTTAACTTTTTAATCAGTGATAAAAATATCAATGAAAAATCTTAAAATGCGATTTTCTCGAAATTTGGATTTCTTAGATTCTTACAATCCGTTTTGACTAGAAAGCTTTGAAATGAGAAACAAATTTGAAATTGAAATGAGAAATTGTTTTATTATCTTTTAATTGATTTATTGTTCTTTAACTTCACATAGTTTCGAAAACGCATAATTTCAAAAATAAACGTCATAGAATGATAAGTAATGCATGAATACAAAGGAAAACTTTGGAAGTTTTATATTGTAAACAACAGATGAGCCTGGAATGTTCTTCGTTAAGCTGTTTCACGAAAGAAGTTTCAGAAGATTCCACGGAGCTTCCTCGCAGTTGGATCGATCGCAGCGGACTTGATGTTACACAGCTGGCCTCCTAACTCACCTCATATGGCCCCATGCGAATCCTTCCTTTGTGGGTTTGTAAAAGTTAAAGTGTCTGCGCCACCATTACCCACAAATTCACGTGAACTTAAGCAACGAAGTTCTGCCACTGAGCAATCAGTTACCACCGACACTTAACAACGTGTTTGGCAAGAATTTACATATAGAAGTGACATTATACGTGTAATTAGAAAAAGTTATATCGAAAACTTGTAAAAAAAACTTCCGCAATTTTCCCTTGCATTCATGTATTACTTATCATTCTGTGCCATGTATTCATGAAACTATGGAATTTTGAAATCAAATGAATCATTTCGAATAACCTTTTATCTTTGACTAAATATTGTGATTTTGAAAGGCAAAATTCGGTGGTAAATTTTGATTGCTTTAAGTAATATAATACTCTCGGCACTATCTCGAAGGTCGTAATGTTTATTCGAATTAAAACCAAAGATAGAAAAAAATGAAACCATTTTCATTTTCATGATCAGCCGGACCTTTGCACTGGTATAGTTCTAAGTTCTATCGGGTCGGACTTGAATGGAAGCTTCACTGGAATGATATTATATCGAAACCGAGGAAAATCAGCTGTTAAGCTTTAAATTCGCGTTTACAGTTTGCTTAGTAATTCTTCTAAAATTAGCAATATTATATTATTAAAAGATTATTTAAATTATACCCTCCGCTGTATCTCTAATGAGATTAATACATTTTTAAAAATAAACAGCCGATACAACAGCGTTTGAAAAGCGTGTTGCATTGAAATTCCTAAGCAAAGACTTTTAATTTTGGTTCAATCGTATGTTTTCTCTATTTTTTATCCTAAAAAATTGAACTATAGCTACCCATCTATGATATTGAAGTTCCATAACGTCATCCTCAATATATATATATATATATAATAACCGATAGTTTATGAATTTAAAAATCCTAAGCAATAGAAATGTCATTATATGCAAATGTTTTGTTTCAAATTCAACTTCGATGTAAACTTCACAAAAAGAATTCATTATTTTTTGTGTACTTTATGCTCTTTTCATGATTTCTTCGAGAAACGATTAAAAAAAAAACAACTGCTCAACAGTTTATATTATTTCAAAATTTCGGAAAAAGAGATATTGGAAATCGTAAACAAATAAATCCATTTGTTTAGAACACAACAGAATAGTGTTTTATTATCAGCAATATAAGTTCAAAACTTTGTTTAGTGAAACTACACTGTATTTTCTCCACCAATAACCCCTTAAAATTTTGGATTTTGAAATGATATTGATAAAAAAAAAATATGCTTTCCAAGAAACGTTGATGAAAAACTACAACCATTTCCAGACTACTTCCGAGAATGGGACAGCAATTGCTTATTAATGTCCCACTGGGAGCAGCACGGATCTGCCCCCAGAAGACAATCACCCCTGCCATTAGCTTTTATAGACAAAAAGAAGTTTTTTTTAAAAAAAAATAAAGGGCTATTACTCACTACTTAACTGGTCACAATTCCTTCGTTTGTTATTTTAACATTTTTAATTTTAAAAATATAAATTTTGGGTCCTGTGCCTCTGTTAGAGAGGCTGACCACTAGTTTTCTCTTGCCCTTTTACCAGGGATTTTCATTTAATCCTTTTGTCGAAGCGAAACCTAATTGTCTGAAGTCCGTATGTGAAAATCCATATTTATATTATTTACATTTCAAGCTTAATCCTTTTCGGCGGCTGGACGAAACATCGGGGGAAGGTTTTTGACCCCATGCAGGGTGAATTGACCTTGGATGCAAGCATTGTTTCGAACCCTGGACCACTGGTTCCGAAGAACGCGCTCCTTCCAACCAGGCTGAAAAGACGTATCTTTTGGCTAGTTGAGTAAGGCGTTTTAAATTCTGGCGCTGTTGTTGAAGAGAGTCGCCGCATACTCCCCCTCCAGTATCATCGTGATGATATGAAGAGAAACATTGACCATTGATATTTTGTGCAGAAGGTTGCTTTTATTTCTTTTCAGCTATTACTGCTATTGATATCCCTCCTTTCCCTGTTGAATTGAGTCGTTGCTTGGGACAATTTTCATCTGAGTTATCGGCTGCCTCGTGTTGAGTGATGGGTCTCGTCGACACGTGCGCCGTAGCCGGAATATCACTATTCGTGATTTGTGTGCGTTTGTCTTAGTTAGAGGTACAGAGGCAAGTGTTTTGCGTCGGGGGCATAAGCAATCAGTAGTTTCCATCTAGTGTTCAAGTCCTGAGTCACCACTTCGGCGCTGGACGAAACATTGGGGATGCTTTTCGACTCCGTACTCTATGGAGGGGGAGGGAGAGAGTGAGTTAATCCCTTGGAGTGCAAACGTTATTTTGAACATTGGACTAGTAGGTCTGAAGAAAGCGCCCCTCCCAACCAGGCTGAAAAGACGTCTCTTCTAGCTGGTTAAGTAAGGCATTTTAACTTCTGGCGCTGTTGTAGAAAAGAGTCGCTGCACCTTAAATGCATGAGTATTTGTTTTGAATTAAATAAAATCGTTTATTAAGGAAATTAGTTATAAGCCACGTAAAAAAATAAATAAAAAAATCTAGGTAATAATATAGTATATTTATTTTGAAAAAACTTGAATGTAGACATTTGACAATAAACAGTATTTCCCAAGAATCTGGCTTGTATCTAATATAATTTCCAAACACAACATCAATCATTGATTGCTTATCTCACAATAGATGAGAAGTAATTTGATAAATTACTCGTCACAATAGGAACTTTCTGTCTTCAAATAACGCACTGAACTTCATCACGTTTAAAAAGTCAAAAACGACATAACTTTCCCGCCAAATGTAACGTCAACTTTTTTCTTTCACGAGTGATTTGTTGTCTAGGGTTATCAACGTGCGTTTGGACACACTAAGGTTTTTGAATAAAATTAAGTGAAAACGTACGTAGACGATTGGCCACAATATGCATTTACGGTTTAAATCCTGTATTCTTGTGGCTCGTAAATCTAACCAACAAATTTTTCATTTGTTTCAATTTTTTTTTAATTTCTGAATATCTCGATTTTCCTTTTTGTGTGCATTCCTTGTAACAACGCTGTGGCCGGCCGTTGCAGACAGACTGGTGTGAATCACAGTGTCAGCATCCATTGCTTGGAGGAAGTCAGAATTACAATGGAATACAGATTGATGTGTATTCCAAAAAAGGAACGAAAGAAAAATTAAAAAAGGGAGATATTAGAAATATATCGTAGCATGCATACTCTGTAAACACATTGTTAGCTTTTATTTACTTTTGTGTTAAGAAATTATGTAAAATCTTTTGTTCTTTGTTCCAATATGGTTGATGGCAATGGACCTCGTAATTTTCAATCTTGATCAAATGACGAGGACAACAAATAAAGTCTATCTGCAGGTATTACAGCCAAGTGTGAAGTTCGTACAGTGGTCATATGATCTGCAGCTATAGGTTTTCGAAAATGCTGTAATTCGAGGAGGAACCCCATACGAGATTTGAGAAATTCCTCGCGTACTCTTAGACGGTGTTGTAAAATCTTTCAGAATTAACACTGCATTATGAATGGGCTTTATTTAACTCGCATTGTAACTTTGTCCGGGTCAAAACTCTTTAAAATCTTTTTTTTCTCAAAATTTAAAGCGCTCATTTAAACTGCTTATAAGACCACAGGTGTTTTTGAAAACTTAAATTAGTTAAATGATATGTAAAAAAGGCTGATTGATAAAAACACTATAGTATAACATCTGTAAAAAACGAGTTTTTCGAACATTTCTTTTCGTTCAAACATCACACTTTGCGTAACATAATTTTTTTATACTTTAAATTTTAAGAGCAACAGGGAACATTGGGTCAATTCGAATTTATTCGATAATTAGTTATAATAATATACTTTATTATTTGACGTTTTGTAAATTTATCTTCTAAAATAAATACGAGTAAAAATTTTATCTCGATTAAGCATTCTGTTGATTAATTAAGCTCATGTAATTAAAATAAAAGGAAACGATAAATTAATTTACGACTGATTTGGCGACCGTTCGGCGACATGGCGAGAAAATTGGCGTAAAATTTAATTCTTAAAATAATATGTCTTAATCAATTAATTTTGTTAATTATAATTAAAGTATCTTATTACCATTCAAAACAATCGTGTATAGAAAATTGAAACTTAATCGAGAGCTAAAAATTGTGAGAAAAAGGTATTTTAAAGTATTGACCCAGGCAAACAATATGAGTTAAAGAAAACCCATTAATAATGGGATTAAAATGTGAAATAATGTATAAAAAAACCCAATTTTACATAAAAGAGCAAATAAGTAGCTTTGGGGAGAGATATGAGGTTTTTTACAAAGTTTTAACTAATATTTCCATAATTTTTTTTAATAAACTTTGCCACCATTTAAAAACGTTATTTTATCTCGAATTATTTAAACTTGTAGTGGATGACACTCGATTTTAATACAAATTTTTCAAATATCAATTAAATTTAATTGGTGAAAATGCAGTTGAACCCAACCACTTGGCGCGATTTCAAAAATTGCCAACCTTGGCGATTTTTTTTTGGGCTGAACGTTAAGTCTACGAAACAGTCCAGGGTAGCCACATTTGGCAAAATACCGCCAAATAATTCCTGTCCTGGTTGGGCTAAACTGCATTCCGACCATTTAATCACCGGATGAATTTCTTTTGCCACTTAATAGTGTGATTCTGTCATATGTATATACATATTTATATTAAGTGTAATTATTTAATAAAAAGTAACTAAAATAAAAATTTTCTTTGTTGACCTACTTAGGAAGTGACTTTAATTTTTTTTTTTTTTATATATATATATATTACTAGTTCATAATTAAATTCCCAAGCTTAGATTTTCAGACTGAGATAGTAAAACGAGAAAAAAGTTAATTTTCACGAAAGTTATTTTTATTTTAAATTATAAAATAAAAATCGGTTATAGAGGTTAAAATCGGTTATAGAGTGTTCCCTTGGCGATTGGCGACGTTTGGGAGCGATAATGACTTAAACGTGGCGATCTAGGTTATGGTAACCTTGAAGCATATATAATTAGAAAAGAATTTTTCATACGTCACATGTTCTCTATTCTTGATTGTCATTTGTCAAAAACGGCAAACGATTTTTAATAAACAGGAGACGATATTTTTGGAATAATATACAATATTTCTTTTTCGCCGCCATTTCTTTGTGAATTTCTATTCGTTTCTCTGGTGAAGTGTCTTTAAAGATCGAAGCATGTCGGAAAAATATAATAATTTACGGGTTTTTTTATAATTCGGAAAGAAAGGGTAAAATGGACGTTATACAGTGGCGTATGGATAAAAATTTAATTGCGCGGAAGGTGAAATGTTCGGTATGCAAAAAAAGACATGCGCTCGGTCAAAAAAAATGAATCGAAGATGGATATATTTGGCCTCCTATGCTACAGCTTATAACAAGGAATTCTGATGAGATAGGTAGGTTTTTTTTCGAATTCTTTTTTCACAGCCTTCCTCTTACCGTTAGAATGTGTAACTTATTCATTATAGCAAAAATTTCACACTATAGCTTCATAAAAGTTTTAAATTTTTTAATAATTATTATTTGTCTCTAAAAAATAAGTTCTTGGAATAATTATGTATAAATAATAATTGTTTATAAATACTTATTTATAAATGAATATTATGTATAAATACCTATTTATAACCCATAATTATTGAAAAATAACTATTATTTATTAATAACTATTCATAAACAAGCCTTTCTTATTTTCAATAATTTATTTACAAATAATTATTGCTTAATAATTGTTTATAAATGATGATTGTTTTATTTAAAATTAACATTTATAAATTATTCTTAAATACTAATGCTTGTGGGTTATTCTTCGAACGATTCCGGTCTTTTTTGATTTCCTTCTCATTTTCCACACTGAATGCTTAAGTCACGCGACCGACCTAGGAAGTCGCCAAGTTTCGTCGCCATCGCTATAGAGGACACCCTATTCCCGACTTTAACCGGTCTGTTTTTATGATTGATTTTACATATTTCTCAGGTTTACGTTCAAACTTAAGCTTCTAAAATATGAAAATCATTAAATAATTAAAAGTATCCAAAATATTTCAGTTCATACTTAAATACTAAGATCGTCAGTCTTAAATGCTGAACCAAATTACCATGATGCTTTGCTCAATTATTCAATCTAAGTGCCTTAATTTTATGCGATCGGTCATTCTATGCTGTGATGCAGAGTAAATACAAATGCTTTGTAAAAAAAAAATGCATTGTTTTTCCGATTATTAATGGTCGCATTCATTCGCGTCTGGGTTCGTGAAAAGGCGCCAACTGGTCGTAGTTTCGGCGACTGTGAGAGAGTAAAAACGAGGTACCTCTTAAATCTATTCCTTTTTTTGGTAGTTTTTATTTATCGTGAGACAAAACAAGTGAGAAAATAAAAACATTCCCCATTTAAAAATTCAGTGAAATGTGTCAATTAAGCGATTAAGAAGCTCAAGTTTATTGCCAAACAAAGAACGCCTAACTGTTGTTGGCGACTAAAAAAAACAAAACAAAATGGCGGACAATAAAGCATGAAACAACGATCTTTTTTTTAAAAGTTCATTCATCCAAATATATTCTTTTCACCTTTGAGAATATAAGCAAGGTCGCGTCAAGGCCTTGAAAAGAAAATATCTATATTTATTACAAAAGCCAAAAGGTGAAATTCCTTTTTTTTTTTTTTTGTCAATGGACTTTCAAGCCTTTTTCTTTTAAATATATTGTATTTTTATTTCGAAGATTAAGTATCACTTGGAACATTTGGGTTTCTAAATTGAAGACGATCATAGCCATGCTTTTTTTTTTTTTTTCCCTTCTCGAAAAGTTTTAAAAAGCGAGTTGAAAATTAACAATGAAAAATTTTTGCTTTGGAGGAAAAAATACTGATCAAAATAGTAAAACTGGCATCATATTCATATCTTATTTTTAACACACTTCCATAAAATGTTTCTGAGGAAATGAATGCAAATAAAAGAAAGGATTAGCATCTTTGAAAAACTAAAAAATAACATTCAACTAGTTTACAGATATTTCCCCCTGTGCTTGTAAAATAATCATTTCATTTAGGTCAGAAATGTATTATTTTCAGTCATTGAATTCAAGATAATTTTATTCCAAGTGGGCGCCCCCCCAATACATAAAAATGACACTGCTGTATGGAACACGTTGCGAAGAAACAAATTTCGTCACCAAAGGGACTATTTTCTTTACAACACATTAACGTACTTTGTTTTAATTTAATTTATTATAATGCATTGTCTGTTACAAAAGCCACTTTGTTTGGTAATAAGGGCAAATCAATATTATAATCATTGGACCCTAAAACATTCTAAGAAGAAAGCCAATTTAAAAGCTAAATTTTATTACCAAGTGTATTTATTTCTGTGATTTTTTCTCTCTCTCTAGCCTTCTTTCGTTATTTTTGCCTCAGTTCCAATTTTATGTTCACTGATTGTGCCGACTTTCAGTTGTCTTATGGGCAGAATGACGATTACTATGGATTTTTCTTTGCTTACATTGACGATTATTTATGGAACTGCTGATTATTAATTTTATTATTCAATTTAAATAGTTGTTTCGTACAGAAGCAAAAGGCAATTAAAAGAAAAAATCGAACGCAATTTGAACAAGGCAAGCTCAACAAAATAGTAAACAGAGTCTATATTGGCACTGATTTTTTGGAATTTTTACTTCTAAATACACTCATGGACAAATAAATTAGCTCACCAAGAAATAACTGCGGGATCGTAACGAAACTTGGCACGAAGGTACATGTCGGGGAGATATGCAAATGATTAGAAATGCAGCGTTATTGCGAATTACGTATAGCCGGTAGAGGGCGTTTAACGTCGTTCTCCGTGGAGTATAAAACAGGCAACCAAAGCTTGTTTGAGAGTGCTGAATCGTTTACAAAGGAAGAGCTGAGGTAGACATGCCATTACGCCGTTTTCGAAGACAAAATGAGCGGCTGTCGCAGTTTGAGAGGGGGAGGATCATTGGCATGATGGAAGCTGGGTGGTCAGCTAGGCGAGTAGCTCGTCAATTAGGCCGCTCTGATTGTGTTGTGAGGAGGTGTTGGGACCAGTGGATCCGAGAGATGTCATTTACACGAAGACCAGGCTCAGGACACCCTCGACAGACCAGTCGTCGAGAAGACCGCCACATCGTAAGAAATGCACGCGTACAGCCAACTGCTTCATCGGCCGCCATCCAGGCACAGGTAGCACATTCACTAGGAGACCCTGTGTCTTCTCGAACCATACAAAGGCGCCTGGCTGAAGGACATTTGGGATCGCGGCGCCCAATACGTGTGCTGCCCTTGACGCCCACCCATCGACGCCTCCGTTTGGAGTGGTGCCGCGCACGAGGAAACTGGACTGCAGCGGAATGGAACCAGGTCGTCTTTAGCGACGAATCCAGATTCAATCTCAGCAGTGATGACAATCGTGTTCGAGTGTGGAGACCCCGTGGTGAATGCCTCAATTCTGTCTTTCCTTTACAGCGACACACCGCTCCCACAGCTGGTGTGATGGTATGGGGTGCCATTGCCTACAATACACAGTCACCCCTAGTATTGATCCGTGGCACCCTGACAGCCCAGCGGTATGTCCATGACATCCTGCAACCACATGTGTTGCCACTCATGCAACGGCTCCCAGGAGCTATTTTTCAACAAGACAATGCTCGGTCTCACACGGCAAGGGTGTCACAAGACTGTCTCCGCACTGTTACTACCCTTTCTTGGCCTGCCCGATCCCCAGATTTGTCTCCAATCGAGCCTATCTGGGATCATTTGGGACGGCGAGTTGGGCATCCCACGAGTTCGAACGAACTAGAGGCAAGGTTACAGCAAATATCGAACGAAGTGTCTCAAGACATCATACAGAACTTGTATGCCTCAATGCCCGATCGTATCGCATCGTGCATTCGAGCTACAGGAGGTTCAACAGAGTATTAAATCCTCCGTTCTTTTGCCTTTTTCTTTGAAATAAATGATCCTTTTTCTTTGATTTTCTAATCATTTACTTTGTATCAAAGTAGTCATTACGTATGTAAAATTTCGTTTTGACGATTCCTTCTTGGTGAGCTAATTTTTTTTTGTCCATGAGTGTATAATGCCAATTTTCTCCAAAATGAATCTTAACATATTTTAAAAGTTTTTTTTTTCAAATATAAGCAGTAAATATTCGTAAAAACAGAAGAAACAAAGAAGAATATTTACGAGCACTTTAAATTATGATTTCGAAATAGCGACTTCTGGCAATTTCTTTGGAAATGGCCTGATATGAAAATGCCTAAACCTTGATTTCTATGTATCGTTGCTAGTTTTACAAAGAGAAAATTTCGAATATTTTAATGGATAAGTAAGAAAAAAATTCGATATTTTCTCTCAAGTTCGAGTCTTTAACGTAGTCGGATACCTTAAAAAGAAAATGTTCCGAAAATCTTAAAGCAAAAATCACGTCCTCGTAATTGTCTTCAAATTCTAAATAGTTTTATTCATTTTAGTCATTTATTTATTTCCTGATTACCTCCGTAAGATTTCAGTACTACGTATATAAAATACTCAGTTTTTATTTGTTTTATTTCAACCCAATAAAGGAAATTTCGAAGAAATTTATCATAACATTGAGCTCATTAAACTTTTGAAGATTAAATTCGTTACTGGCAAAGACAGACATCAAAAGTACATGTTTTATTTCAATCCAATAAAAATTTTAAGAGAAATTTATATGACATATTTTTGAAAATTAAGTTTATTACTGGCATTAGACATATACGAAAAACCTTTTATGATAAAATTTTGAAAAGTGGTTGTGACGCCCGGGCTTCCTCTTGTGCCATCACTAGATTCAATTATTAAACACTACGACACGAATAATCAAAGAGACACTAGAACAATCTATACTTAATTTATAAACTTATATTTACTATAACAACGAATGGCTATGCTCGCCAGGGTAAGCTTTCTAATACCTTAGTTCAACCCACCAACAGTAATCTAACAGACTCTTACCAGTAATCCTTCCTCGACTGCAACTCAGCCTTTGGATCAACTGTTGAAAACAGTAGGAAATTTACCTCTAGCAACAATCTTTACTCGAACCCTCTATTTCAATCTCTATTTCCTCCTTCCTCTTATCTATCACTTCAGCTTCACTTCTCCTACAGCCTCTCTCTTTCAGCCACCCTTGCTACTTTCAGTCGGAGTTTATATATTTCCTAACTCAACCACTTCACTTCATTTCTAACTGCTTTGCATAATAACTTTACATATCACGTTTCATTTTTGGTTGGACAAAGGTTGTTTAGCCAAAGCAATCAATCTCAATTAAAAGTCCCCAAGGTTAGTGAAGAGAAATCGCGAATAGCCCTATGTCACATGGTCATCTACGACAATTTGTTGTTAATCAATACAATAGTCCCTTTAGCGGCTAATCAATTAGTGACACTGTTTATTGTTTTTTATTGGTTTTGTGGGACGTGGTACAATAAGTTCTTTCATCCGTTTTAAAATATTTTTTTAATTAGATAAGTATTAAAGATATTCATCTTCACCAAGAAAGCTGTAAGTATTTGTTTTTCAGTCACTACTTTAATCATAAGTTTGCTGTAAGCGATATTGCTCTGTGAGTCTATCATGAATATATTCCAGAGGTGAAGTCGATGACACATGTATTTTCCTCAGGTTAATAGAATATAGCATAACAGGTTCTAACCATTGCATTACCTAGTAAATTAAATTTATGTAAATGTGATTATGATCAATTGGCTGTTGGTATCCGACTGCTTAGTACTTCCTCTTCAGTGTTACATTGTTTTCCTACTACGTGGAAGGCGAGAGGGTTGACCACTTTGGAGTGCTGGCGGCATATTGAACCCTTGATCATTGGGTCCGAAAAAAAGTTGAACCAATGGCTTTTTGTTGCCCTTTTACCAACCAGGCTAAGAGAGACGTCTCACTCGGGCTGTTGTTAAGACTTTTTGACTTATGTTGTTGTTATTGAAGAGAGCCGCCTCATATTCTCCCTCCAGTATTATCCTGATGAAACGAAGAGAAACATTCTGAATGAAATTTGTTGAGAAGATCGGGTTTTCAAGCCAAAACTGCAATTAATATTCATTCCTATCTGTTGCATTAAGTATTGCTTTGAATAGTTCCCATTTGGCGTCATTGGTTGTTTCTAGTAGAGTGGAGGGTCTCGTTGACACGTGCGGTATATATATGTGCAATCGTCTTAGTTAGACACATAGAAGTAAGTATTTTGAGTCGGGGGCATATGCAACCAGTGGTTTTAATCTGATCTGCCATCTAGTATTTAAGCCCTGGATCATCCATTAGGCGTAAGTGATTTTCCGACCACGTGGAGGGGGAAAGAATTGACTATGGAGGGTCGACCGTTGTTCTGAATCCTGGACAAATGGGTCTGAAGAAAAGTTTACCGGTCGCTGTTTTTTGCGCCTTTATCAACTAGGCCAAAAGAGACGTCTCTCTCGGGCTACTTATTAAGGTGTTTTAACTTCTGGTGGTGGTGTTGAAGATAGCCCCTGCACTTCCTTTTTTTTTTTGTCCAACTAAATATAATATCAAAGCTTTGGAACATTTGCTGGAAAAGAAATTATCACTACTTTTTTGTCATTCTGTTTTGGATAATATAAGTATTGATGTCTTCTGGCGCAATCCAATCGATTAAACCATTATATCTTATTACCAATTTTGAGAGTCTATCCGCCTGTTCATTCCAAAATAGTTTCGAGTGTCCCAGTATCCAAAGGAAGATCGACTGATTATAAAAATGGGAGTGACATTAAACAGGAAATGAGCTCGAATTTTGCATATTTTGATTAACAATTAAATAACTCTGCGATTTGGAATCAGAGAAAATGACAGAGAAAAGGATTTAGTATACATGCTGCTTTTTTTACAATTACTTTCGTTCATTTAAACTCTCAGTAGCTTGTAAATGCTATCTCGTCAGTCTTATTTACTACACCTTATGATTTCTTTTCCAATTTACATAAGTAACGGTTCATTCTTTGGAAGAGGGTATCAAATCAAATAACATCATACGAAAATCTCCGAAGGTTGGTCGAAGGGCAATACACGAGAGAGCCTCTTTATATGATTACAAAAAAAAAAAAAAAAAAGTCTTAGCGTTTTAAATATATGACCGTGGAGAAAATAAAAAATTTCGAAAAAGCAGTTTAAGCTAACTGAGATGCATTCGAAAAGAAAACATGAGCTTATTTTATACCAGTTTTAAATAATCCTCACTTTTAAAAAATTAAAGCCACAGAAATTATATTTTAACTATGATACTTGTACTTCGCGATTCTTGTAATTTGTGCTTTTTAATCGCGAATCTTCCCTCAACATCCGTTCTTAACATCGAGGTTTCTTTCTGGTTTTATATTTAAGTCTCTTCACCTTTCCAACCAAATGAAACGTGGTTTTCAAAAATTAGCTAAACTTTTGAAGTGGAGTGTTGGATGTCAGGAATTTCATTTAAAAATAATGGTTAATTAACTAAGAGAATAGAAAGGGGTTGCGGCAGTTGAAAGATAATAAGATAATGAAGTCTTTGAATAGTGTGCGGGAGTTATTTGTGTGTTTATGTGATCTATAGAGGAACTTACTACTCTACGTTGTTTGGTCGAAGCTTCTTCATTGTGGATCAACTCGCATGGTTTCCCTGTAAAAGTAATCTTTGATATTTTATAGAAATTGTTAAAGTCCGCATGGAGTAACAGTGAACAAATAGACTTGTTCATGCTCAATTAGGACGGAGGAACTGTAGACAACATTCCTTTTGTTAGAGAAGCAATAAATAAAGATTTGATAGTCGGCCACATTCTTTCACTCATGCTGTGTGACTATTTTTAGTGCTAGGAATCGAGTTGAACTTCAGATTTGTGATGAGACTAGGATTTAAGATGACAGGCGAATCGGGTAACGCTACAACCTTTTGATAAATTTGATTAAATTTTAAAACAAATTATTATTTCGTTATAGTCGTAATTTGATGAATACTATTTTGAGTTGCAACTTTACGCATAAATGGCTTTGAGTGTGTTACTAACAAGTAACATGTAAAAAAAATTCCTATTTAAGTCACCCTTTTCAACAACATCAAGAAATTTTTTTATTTTAGTTACTTTTTATTAAATAATTACAATTAATATAAACATGTATATACATAGGACACAATCACACTATTAAGTGGCAAAAGAAAAAAAATTTTCCAGCGATCTACACGCTTCGTCACTAACGGTCTTTATTCCTAAATTTATATCCCGCTAAATATCTTATAGAAGAGAAATTTTTTTTCTCCCATATAAAACTAAAATTAATTATTTGAAAATCAAGTAAAAAAAATTTATGCTTCGATCCGAAGGCAGGAAGATTCCACGCCGACCCTCTACCCACTTTGCCATTGCAAGACAAATGACATAGTAGAAGGCTTGTTTCTTAATTCATCCGGTAAATTAAGAAGTTGAAATGCAGTTTAGCCCAACCACCCTCGGCGACAGGAATTATTTGACGGTATTTTTCCAAATGTGGCTTCGCGGACTTAACGTTCAGACAAAAAAAAAATCGCCATGAATGGCAATTTTTGAAATCTCGGCAAGCGGTTGGGCTAAACTGCATTTCCACCAATTAAATTAAATTTATATTTGAAAAAACTGTATTAACATCAAGTGTCATCCACTACAAATTTAAAAAAATGTATTTGGAACTCGAGTGGATGAATAAAAAGTATTTTAGTAACGATTGAAAATTTGAACAAGATATATATATACACACACACATATATACAGAGAGAGAGAGAGAGAGTTAATAGTACAAATTTAAAAAAAAACCACCTTTTGATTCGTCATGTTCTTGGATCAAGAGTATGATGCGAGGAAATACGGACGATAATTTACGGAAACCCAGTACAGTAATTATTTTTATTTCCAATCATTCAGGAACGCAGAATGCAAACGGAAATGGAACATTTTCCACACAAAACTCGTTTCAGTCACAAAACGGATGTTCCAAAATCACCAATGTGTAAAAGACTTCGTAGAACATGTCATCTCTTTTCTGTAACTTAGTGCCTTTGATACAGAAATAAAAAAAATATGCTCCCTTATTTATTTCAAGGTTATACTGAATACAAAACACCCATTTTGCACCGAGAAGTTTCATTTCCGAAGGCGTAGTTGCTTATATTTGCAGAAATCATTAACATTTCTGATTTCGTGTGAATCATTCAGTGACGGTCGAAATCTGCTAAAGAATTTTATCACGTATTTTTTCGTTGCATTTTATTAGCCGCTCAAGGGAGTAATATTTCAGTTAACCCAAAAATGTCGTAACTGATCACTTTGTAAAAATTTATCTTGTTTTTGCGTATATTTTTGATGTCTGCTTTTACCGGTAATGAACTAATTTTCAAAAATACCTCATAATAAATATCTCCTGCATTCTTTATTCGATTGAAATAAAATATATGCAACACATGTCTGATACCTGCTTTCGACACAAATGAACTCACTTTTCAAAAATATGCCGTAATAAATTTCCCACAATTTTTTTTATTAGATTGAAGTGAGAAACGAATCTAAAAATTAAGTATTTTATTTACTTATCGATTTGCGTATTATCCTGAATCATACGTAAACTGGAATCAAGATATGATTGAAAATAAACAACTTTATTCAGAATTTTAAGACAGCTGGGAGGCAGCCATTTTTTTAGCCACATAAGAAGCTACTGTTTTAGGTGGATCACTTTCAGTATACCTGATCACTTTTCAATTTTTTATCGTTTGCTTTAATTTTAATTAAATGTAATTGATATAATATTCAATTTAACAATTTATCGCTCCATTTAATTTTAATATCGGACAAGTTTACTATTGTCCACTTCTTGATATTTCATCGTTAACTCTTTATTGAGTAATTTAATAATAATTATTGAAAAAACAAATCTTGGGTAACTAAATCTGTCACTAGCAAAATTTTGCTTAGAACTTTTAAATTTGTTTTTTTACTTTAAAGATGATGAACATTTCTTTGGTTCGTGCGATTTATGGCAAACTATTCTAATGTTCAATGTCGCCGTCGAATGCTTTGAAAAAATGAACTGAAGCACGCACACACGCACACACACACACACATATATATATATTGACATTAATTCAAGCAGGAGTCATCACAAATTCTCTTACAATCTCAAATGAGTATAGTGTTTTATAGTTTATATTCTTTATGTATACAACATTATATAACAGGTCAATTGAAAAGTCACCGGCCTGACACATAGATGGATCTACTAGAATTAAATCCATACGTGTTTTAGTTAGCCCTAACCCTCAAAAGATGCGTGTATAAATTTGACAGCTGTCGGATCATTAGTTTGTGAATTATAGTACTTTGAGTGAAGCAACTTTTGTTAGTGTGAAAAAAATGGATAAAAAGGAATTTCGCGTGTTGATAAAATATTGCTTTTTGAAGGGAAAAAATACAGTTGAAGCAAAAACTTGGCTCGATGCCGAGTTTCCGGACACTGCCCCAGGAAAATCAACCATCAAGGATTGGTATGCTAAGTTTAGACGTGGTGAAATGAGCACCGAAGACGGTGGACGCCCAAAAGAGGTTGTTACCGTCGAAAACATTAAAAAAAAAAATCCACAAAATGATTTTGAATGACCGTCAATTGAAATTGAATGAAATAGCAGACACTCTAAAGATATCAACGGAACGTGTACATCCTATCATTCACGAATATTTGGGTATGAGAAAGCTCTGTGCAAAGTGGGTGCCGCGCGAGCTCACTTTTGACCAAAAACAACGACGAGTTGATGATTCGGAGTAGTGTTTGAAGAGGATCGAGCGTAATAAACCCGAGTTTCTGCGTCGATATGTGACGATGGATGAAACATGGCTCCATCATTTCACTCCGAAGTCCAATCGACAGTCATCCGAGTGGACTGCACACGATGAACCCGCTCCAAAGCGTGGGAAAACGCAACAGTCAGCTGTTATGGCGTCTGTATTTTGGGATGCGCATGGAATAATTTTCATTGACTACCTTGAAAAAGGAAGGACCATCCACAGCGACTATTACATAGCGTTATTAGACCGTTTGAAGGACGAAATCACCGAAAAACGGCCGCATTTGAAGAAAAAGAAAGTGCTGCTTCACCAAGACAATGCACCGTGTCACAAGTCAGTGAAAACGATGGCAAAAATCCATGAATTGGGCTTCGAATTGCTTCCTCATCCCCCGTATTCTCCAGATCTGGCCCCCAGCGACTATTTCCTGTTCTCAGATCTCAAAAGAATGCTCGCTGGGAAGAAATTTTCGTCGAATGAAGAGGTGATCGCCGAAACTGAGGCCTATTTTGAAGCAAAGGACAAATCGTACTACAAAAATGACATCGAAAAGTTGGAGGGTCGCTATAATCAGTGTATCACCCTTGAAGGGAATTATAATGAATAAAAAAAAAACTAATTTTCCAAAAAAAAATGTGTTTTACTATGGTAGGCCGGAGACTTTTCAATTGACCTGTTAAATATATAAGTAGATATTTTTTGGTACTTCTTATGGAAACATCGCTTAAGTGACCACCATATTTCAGTTCATAAGGGTTTATTCTATCACATTTTTCACAACAGCTGTATCCATTGAATTTTTTTAACAAATATCGGTCTTGAGCTGAACAATGGACTCAGGACTAGTGACGAGAACGCGATCTTTAAGTATCGCGAGAAAAAAATATCTGGTGCAGTGAAATCCCAGAAGTTTGACTCTAAGTCTTTCGAATCCGTGTCAGTAGGGATCCGAGGAAACATCTTTAGCTCGCTTACCACTGTGCTGCCGAAGCGATCGCCCAATAAAGCCACAACAGAAGTTCTGAAACCGTCACTGAGAAACGAGATGAGGAAATGGAACAAGCGAGATATCAGTTTGCCTGACGAAGGAGGTTCTGACAGGTTGAAGGTCGAGTTGTTTTTTGTTGCAATTAAGTTTAGTTTTTATTAACGTCGCACTAGAAGCAACACGAGGGCTCGTAATTTTGAACCACGGTCAAGTGAAGAGGACGACACCTGAGCTGGCACCCCCCTCTCCTAACATCCACACCACGCCAACGGGAGGACTTTGGGCCCCGAACAGATTTAACGTGCATCAGCCCCGGCTACACGGCGGGTCTTTGGCGGCCAAGGATCGTACCCGCGACTGAACGAAAACCGCCGGTCGCGAGTCCACGACCTTGACCACTAGGCTACCGCGGCCCCCTTGTTGCAATTAAGAGTTTTCGCGGTTCGTATGTGTGTTTGGCTTCCCCTGCCTGTTTAAAGTATTGTTACTTGCATTTTTTAACTTGCGAATTTTTTTTAAAAAAAATAAATTGTTTTACCTTGTTTCGTGGTCCTACCAGTATCCAGAATTTGTCAGGATACCCTAGCGATCTTTCTCTATTTTCGGCCCTTTTTCTTTTTAACCAATGTTTATCTTTTTTTCCTTTTTTCACTCATCGAGATAATATTTTTACACTTCAATGGTTTTATACACACTCACTTACCTTGTTTGGCGCAGGGCCACATCCGGTTTTTGAGCCATTAAAAATACTGTCACTCTCGTTCAGACGTCTAGACCACAGATACACCTCGTTTGGCGCAGCACGGCCACATCTGCCTCTTGCGCCATTCAACTCCAGCATCACACACCGAAATTGAATGTTCTTCAGAATACAAAGAAAATATTACAAAATGGAAAATCGGATGCTCTGAATTTATAAAGGGAAAACAATTAGTAGATGGGAATGCATCAAAAGTTCACCCGGCGTGCAGTGTATTCAATTATGAGATTGATCAGTTATCTAAGTAGTTGTAGGATTACAGTAATAGTTGTAAAGAAGGATTTTCTTTGCTGTCCAAAAATTATGGTGAAACTATTTATCTATAAAAAGTGTGTTTTTTGGCAGGAAAAATGTGTTAGTGACTACACGTATGAGTAAAATTGAAATTTAATACCAGTAAGAAATTCTCAAGATTAGTGCAGTGTGAGAAAATTTCTTGACACTCGCAACACGTACAAATGAGGTGATTAAATTTTCTAACAGTTATACTCGATTCATCGATACAGTATCGATAATTTGTCGATAATATCCATTGTTGGTGAGAATAATTCCTAACAATATCGGTTTAGATTTTACAAGGAAAAAAACTAATAAGCCATTGAACTTTTGGGAATTAACGGGACTTTGGAATTATTTTACACTTTTTTACCTATTTTTCATTTTTTAAACTTTTTTTTTTTACTTTTTTTTTTTTTTTTTTTTTTCCCGATTTATTCGGACTTCTTTCGATCCCCCTTCGTGTAGACTCGAGGAAAATGGCAATTTTTTTTTTTCATTTTTTTTCACTTTTTTTGACAGTTTTTAAAGAAATTTTTCGCGTTTTTCGATCTCCGTGCATACCGACTCGCGGAAACACGGTTTCTTAACGTAGTTTCTATACGAGCTGTTGAACTTTCTAATAACAGAAACAGAAAGACGAGACACAACACACGAATTTAACATGCTTAGTTCGGAATCGAAATCATGCAGTGGTGAACAATCAGAACGTAAAAATGAAACTCTACCAAATCTTTGATTTAAAGGGACAAAAAATATAAGTACCATGCACTTAGAAGATAGATATTTTTTTCTGCAAATTAAGGAAGAGTTGGGTAAAAGAACTAAGAAATTCCTGAAAAAAAGGGGGATGGAGTTCGGGCTTGCCCCACCCCCGAAAGACCTCTCATAGGCTTCAAGGACCTCCTGGCTATAAGGCTGGGCAATGACACTGTCTGCATCAAAGACTTGTAGTAATGTTCGACTGCCCAACATGAAGCTACCGCAGGCTAGGATTCCCCTGCCACCCAATGGGTCGATTTCCCTTACATTGGAGGGGTGATGGCGAGCTTCACGTGCTCTCCAGATGATTCGCCGAGTCACTCTGCTAGCTGAATCTTGACTCACCAGTGAAAAGAGTGTGCCCCCATTCTCGGCCTCCACGACAAACGGACTCTCATACATGATGCACTTAGAGGGAGACACGTCACTGGACGCTGGGTGTAAAAGTCCTTCTTTGGAAAACTGTGTACTGTTTGCTTGAACATTCTGGTTCTAGACACAGCAGAAATATCTCCAGAAAGCTCTGCAGTTGTGGCTGCCCATGTTGACGTTCACTTTCGAGTTGTGGCTATTAAATACCGAGACTAACGCTGCTACAGAAGAAGTACGAGAGCGCGAAACACCAGCGACCGACAACTGTTTAGTGCGAAGCCTTCTCTTTCAAATGCAGTGCCTCTTTCCTATGTAATCAAATGCATATAGCCATAGCCTTTATTCGCCTTAGAGTTACTTTTTGGTTTCGCCGGAAAAATGATAACTTAGCAACGAATTGTCACGAAATTCCCACGAAACAGGGAAAACCACTATTGAAACTAAATGTATTGAAAAGAGTGTAGGGCAATGAATGTTTATCGCGTGCACGTGTTTTTGGGTGGTTGAACCGTTTTCGAGATGGTCTAGAAAACGTTTAAGAGGATTCACGCCCGTGTCGCCCTTCCACGTCAAAAACGGATGACAGCATCGAAAACATCGGTACTCTTGTTCGGTCTGACCGTCGGTTAAGTATTCGTGCGATTTCTTATACCAGGAATTGACAAAGAATCTGTACGGAAAATTTTTCCGCCCAGACAATGCGCCGGCTGATTCCACATTGTCTGTCAAGACGTTTCCAGCCAAGTACACCATCCCAGTGTTAGACCATCCGTCTTATACGGTGGATCTTAAACTATGCGACTTTTATCAGTTTCTTAAGATTAAATCAGCATTAAAATGAATAAGATTCGAGTTCGTTGAAGCCGTGAAAAAGACAGCGTCCCGAAGGAGCTGACAGACTTCCAGCACTGTTTCGAATAACGGAAGATTCGTATGGAGCGTTGTAGGGATAGTGGAAAGATGTGTATTGAAGGTAACAGTAAGTAAATATATATGACATCAAAATAGAATGTTTTTACAGCGTCAGTCTCGTTATTTAAGGGCCACATCTCGTAATGTCACGTGGCAATCCTTTAAAGGTGTCGTCGCTCTTAGGCGGCCTTGGACAGGCGTCCTAGTGATAGTACAACTTGTTTGGAATTGATTCCACATCCAGGATACCATTTTCACTGGCACCATCGAACCACATCCGTGTGAGATGCCCAACATCAAGTGTGACGTTGGGCTATTCACAATTTTCTCTTCACTGACCTTGGGGACTTTAATTGAGATGGATTGCTGCAAATAATAATTTATTTCCAACCAAAATGAAACGTGATTATGCAAATTAAAGGCAGGTGGAAATAAAGTGAAGTGAAATAGATAGGACAGCATATAAGGGGAATTTAGACGATAGAGGCAGAGTGTGACTAGCGCTGAGCGTATGCCTTACAAGCGATAGATGATATTAATATTTGTTACGGGCGATCGCAGAGGATTTGAGAAAACAAGACAACCTCAACAGGAGAGGTTTTGGTAAGAGAGTATTAGTTCAATAATATAGTCGAATAGGTGAATTAATCCAAGGGGTCCCCCAGGAGAGAAAATATTCCTCAGACATTATATTGCTAAATAAATAGTTGTGTGAGACTTCACTGGTTCATCCTTGCGTAAATTAATAGCTTTTTAGAGTTAGTTGTATTTGACCGAGTTGTAGCCCAAGAGTCGGGTCGAAGAAGTCCTTAGCCACTCAAGTTTGACAATGACTCTCCATTTCATTGAATCCTCTAAACGATTATGAGAGCTCAGTTTCTCACTGCAATCCGTTACATTTGTGGCTTTCAACGCAATATTCACAACATTGCAGGGGGAAATGCCCAGATGCTTAAAAGGTCATATATCACGTTGTGCAACAAAATTAAGCGAAACATCATACATTCCAAACTGAATGTTAACACTGAGCAGCCTGTTTTCAAAAAAATATGCATTACAAATTTTATCAGTTTTATTGTTAACAATTTTTGAATTACTGTGAAAAACGTGTTTGTGATTAATTTTGGACACATTTGTTTTGTTATATATGTGTGTGTGTGTGTATGTGTAATGCTTCAGCTTACATTTATAACAATAACTTTCTAATTTCCCCATTCTCTAACGCAAAAATAAAGAGTTCATTCTTATTCTCTGATACAATTCCAAATTATCCTTTAATTTATGCGATCATAAAAATCTGCTGAAATAGTAGCTCTCACGATTGGAGACCTGTAGGGATAATGTCTACTGGGCTGTTGGAGGCCGTTTAAGTCCCTAAGAATCCCTACATCTTATACCATGTGGTATATCACGTGTAAAGGAGAAGTCCCTTCCATAAAAACGAAGGTAAGAAAAAATTCTCTCTCTTCTGATATCTTCCGAGCTCTTGTGTTGTTCTTAAAAAGGCGGAGATGTGACTCCAGCCATATGAATATCACATATTGTCTCTCTCTCAATTAAAATAAATAAACAACCATGGAATTTGAAATTCATCGCCTTATTTACTTTATTAATTTCTAAATCATATGTATACGAGGTGTGACAATTAAATAACTGGACTGCACATGACCTGGCTGTTGGGTTTGGTGAGGAGGAGAGGGAATGGAAAGCAGTTGATGCTTCCGGTGCAGGTCGCACGTTAATCCGTCCCTCTATCTGGTTCTGTTTATTTCTTATCCTTGCTTGAGTAAGACGTTGTTGTGTCGCAGACCCACAATCGTGATAAGATTAAGAATCGAGTAGCACTTTAATTTGAAATTCCTCGCGAAATTTAAAAAAAAAAAAAAAAAAAATCCAAACGAATGTTTTAAATTGATAAAGGAGGTGTTTGGAGATAATTACATTTCAAGAAGTCAAATTTTTGAATGGCACAATCAAGTTTCAAAAAGGCGGGAGGTTGTTGAAGACAATGAACGTTCTGATCGACCTGTGACATCAAGAACGGATGAAAACTTAAAAAGAATTAATCAAATCGTGCAGAAAGACCGACGATTGAGTGTTCGGATGACGTCAGATATTACGAACATAGACAAACAGACGATAAGAAAAATTTTGACCGAGGATTTGCATATGACGAAAGTTGGGGCAAAACTGGTACAAGAAAATTAAGCACCGAGATAACGCCCCGGCGCAATGTGCTCTCTGCGAAACAGTTCTTGGCGGTCAAACGCGTTACTGTGCTCGAGCATCCACCGTACTCGCCAAATCTTGCACCATGCGACTTCCACCTGTATCCAAAAATGAAAAAGTGCATTGAAGGGAACGCATGTTCAAGTCTGTAGAAGAAGTGAAGGCAAAAACGGCAGACTTACTGAAGAAGGTGGCATCTAATGGACCGCAACATTGTTCTGAACAGTGGAAAACTCGAATGCAGAGATGCATTGATAAGGAAGGGGAATATGTTGAAGGGGACTAAAAGGTCGTTCGGTCATTTAATTGTCGCACCTCGTGTATATATATATATGAGCAAAAACAAATGAATTTTCGAAAAAAAAATTCAATAATAGTATTACTTAATTGCCTTTTATATATATTTATTTGACAGGAAATCGTTAAAAAATTGACAGATACAAAATACATTTATTTATGAGTAAGATAAAAACGAAAATTATATTCAGAATTGTTTTGATTTGGGCCTTCGCGTTCTGGAAGGTAATCTCGCCACTAAAAAATATTTTTTCGAATTCATCCAACCGAGAGCACGTCCGAAGCTTTTCAAAACAATTATTCCTTATATATTATAAATATACAGTTTCAAGTTGATTCCACGAGAGGAGAAATAAACAGGCCATCCATTTTATCGAATGAGGTAGTTTCTATTTGGATTATTTGGGAGAAATGGCTGGCTCAAACAGAGCTAGTTTCAATGTTCTTGAAATAGCATTAAAAAAAAAAAAATCTTATGATGGAGTCTCGTGACATTTAAGTTCCTGAAATAACACTTACAAAGGAAGGATTCAAGTTTGTAGTTTAGAAAATAGAGATATATGGAGTTTTTTATATCAGTTTATGAGTTCAAAATCCTTTTAAAGAGTTTAAAATGCGCATATTGTAAATTTCCTAATATTCAATATACGTATTTTCGGATTGGTAATTATTTTTCTTTTACTCCGTAAAGGTAACATCATCATCTTTTAAGAACTTTCCAGGGTTTTATACAATAAATAGAAAGTTATTGTTCAAAGCATGGTAAGATTTTATTTGCTTTTCTTGAATAACGAACCTAAATGATTGATTCTGACGCAAATGGACTTAAGAAATTTCTAGATGCAGTAAAGTATCTTTGAAACATTTAGCTTAAGAACAGCTTTATATGAAGCTTCACGCAAAAAAAAAAAAAACTATTTTTATCATTTTCAAATGCAAAATTTTATACTTTACAGAGTATTTTGAAACTCATGGGCAAAATATATTAAGGGGGAGGAATAGAAAACATCTGAACCAGGAATTCCACCCTGGTACGCCTAGGCAGAGAGGAATATATATATATATATATATAT
>BMAW01020688.1:125791-151327 GCA_019974015.1 Nephila pilipes
GGGTGGAGGTACAAAAGGACATATGACCCCCCCTCCCATAATATTTCAGGATAATTAATAATTATTTTATGATACTATTATATATTGATATTCTAAATGTTAGACAATAAGAACTTTTTTTTTCTCGTGCTTAAATTTTTTTTCATCAAGAATAGAAAAAAAAAAAAAAAAAAGGATTTAAATTTAAGCCGATTAATGAGGAAAAAAAAAAAAAAAAAAAAACTTTGCTGTTTCTGAAAAAGTGCCTCTGGTTCAGTGTCTGTAGATGAAGAGGTGGGTATATCCCTTAAAAAAAAGCACCCCTTCCCGAAAAAATGCAAATTTTACTCTCTCGGTTTCTTAATTATTTTTCTTAAATGAACTTTTTTTTTATAAATTTTTATAATTTTATAAAATTATGCCAATATTTGAACTGTTCTAAATAGCCGAAGTAAGACTGATATAGCGTATCATTTACTTTTCATTAAGTGGTAATTCTAAACTAAAAATTTGCTTCTATAATGTCAATGACTTTATATATCCCCCCCCCCAAACCAAAAAAAAAAAAAAATCTGAGTACTCCATTGGTCAGTGATCAGAGGCTTTAATTCTTGTGAGTAAGAGAAATTAGAAGCTTATTGTGACCTAAGACCAAAATCTAGCAAAATATAAGAAAAATATAAAATTTCTATGCAAAGTTCAGCAAAGAATAAATTTAGCCACCCAAGGGACGGTTTTTTATAATTATTGTTAAATTACTACATTAAATATAAGAATTAAAGTAAACGATGAAATATCGAGAAAGGGACAATAATGAACTATATCGATATTAAAATTAAAGGAAACCATAAATTATTAACTTGAATATATTTGAGCTAAAAATAATTAAAATTAAAGCTAATGATAAATTATTAAATTAAATAATATATCAGTTTCGTGTAATTATAATTAAAGCAAACGATAAACTATTAAAATTGAATAGATTTCAGCTAAATGTAATTAAAATTGAAGCAAAGAATACACAATTGAAAAGTGATCTGGTTCGTCAAAAGTGATTTTTATTTTTAGCCCCTTGGTTGGCTAAAAATAAAAATTGGTGTCCAAGAAAGAGGGTCGAAAATAAAGAAGTTCAACTTTGACATCTCGGGATAGCGTCACTCATATCTATTAAAAACAGTAAGCCCCACGAGAAAGAACACTGGGGTACTTCGGGGCTATGGTTGGCGCATTTGCCAAAAGCAGAAAGAAGAAAGCCCCCGATGGAATGTTTTTATCCCCATAATTATTGATGAGAGCCGAAACAAGTTAAATAACATGTTTTTTCACATTAGTTTGCGATAATTATCACGAGATCATTGACAAGTGGATTCAAGAATGGAATTTTTATTCGCGGACGAAATTATTTTTGAATTTTAATTGCGGATCTAATTTAACATTCGAAATTTTCACACAATTAAAAGCGAATTACCTTTGGCGCGATGGCACAGAATTGTATCGCCGAGAATACACAATAATTGTCAGTGAAACATACTGACTTCATTAAAAAAAAAAGCACAGAAACAAAACTGGATTTTATCTGTTTCGTGTATTTGAGGGATTTTTAAATTTTTCTCAGAACTTTTAAAAATAGATCAACCCCCCCCCCTCGCAAAAAATTATAATAATGTTTCACTATCTCATATCCGAAGACATAACACACTTCCAAAGGACACGAAAGCCCTTTGAACTAAAATACACTCAGCATGCGTACTCAAAACAAAAACAAAAATTCCCTGCGAGGGGAAAAAATACTCTGAAAAAATCCCCATCCGAAAGCAACTGCAAGAAGTAAAAAAAAAAAAAAAAAAGACGAGAGACATAACAAAAACAAAAAACAGATCTTCACCGTGGAGAGGGGGAAGAAAATAGACAAAAACATGGACCATGAAAAACAATCAAAGAACGAGCGGGGGGGGGGAGAGGCAGGAGAGATGAACAACAGGTCTGAAGTTGAACTGGGGGGTGGGGAAGGAAGCAGAGAGAGGAACCAAAAGAGCAGCGAAAGTCTTGATCTGTCTCAGTGAGAGTAGCACTCGAATGGGAGCAAGTTGTCCTAGACCTTAAAAAGCAGTTCCTCCTCTAGCATTTCCACCTCTCTCGCCAGCAAGGCCAATGTCACTCCTCCGAACAGGTGAGTTGCTTTCTCGATCCCAACTACTGGAAGGAATATTATTTACTCGCGCGGCTTCACATCGGCAAATCTCTTAAAATCGAAGGAATTCGATGTTAGTAGCGTGTTTTAAAATTTGCGATTGAAATCGCCTGCAAGGTTATAAGAATAAGAATTTTTTTTAAAAAAAAAACTTCCGAATATGCAATTTTTCCGACGGTGGAATAGCTCTTATAAGAATCTTAACGTTTCGTGTTTACTTATTGCGTTTTATTTAACAATTTTTTTCCTGAGCTCGCGTTTTTCGAAAGTATTTTACGTTCCCTTGCAGTGTGTTATGTTTGAAAATTTCGAATGATATTTAATGGCATTGTGTTTAAATTTCAAAATTTGAGTTCGCAATTGAAATTTTTTATTGTTTTCTTCTGACTTCGCAATAGCTATAAGTACACCGTTTCATATTTTGTGATCACACTGTCTTAATTATAAGAAAAAAAAAAGTTTGATCGCAGTGAAGAAAATACTTTACGAGTTAAATTTGCAATGCATTGCTTATATGAGCGAAGACATAAAATAAGATTAATTGAAATTGTCCTTATAAAGTTCAAAATTAGACTTCGTAGATTTTAAGAATTGCTTTTTTCAAACTGTGGAATAACTATTAGTATTTATTATTTCGTATATACTTATCGAAATAGCTTATGCACGACAAAACATTTCTGCACGTTTTTAGTTGTATTTTATTAAGGATTTAAATTTGCAACGGATATGAAAATTAAAAATATTCGTAAGAATTGTCAAAATTTAATGTATGAGTGGTTAGAATTTTCGAATTTCATTTTTCAGTCTGTGGAATAGCTGTCAGTATCTAACATTTTGCATTCATTTACTGCTATGGTTTCAAAAAGTTATGGTTTTACGGGCAGTTAAATTTGCAGTGCCGGATTTGTCTCAAAATTTAAAATAATATTTATTGAATTTGTTCTTGTAAAGTTCAAAATATTAGAGTTCTTAGAATTTTCGAATGAATGTTTTTAGTAATATTCCAACAATTCTACAACTTGTTTTATTCTACGTTGTTTTCATGACTCATTCACTGCGCATATCATAATAATGGTTTTAAATTGCTATAACGATTGTTAGAATTTGCGATGACTGATGCACGATCAATTTTTAAAAAACTGTGAAATGAGATATATAATATACTGTTGTTCGATTATATGTAATACTGTTGAATAGATGTGCTCGATATACATATCCAGAATCTTTAATTTCCATTTTGCATTTTTTATACTGATTTCAAATTTCAGTTCAGTGAATTATAATTTATTTGTTTTTAGAATATTGAATTAAGTATCTTTTGAAACCATTATTCGTACGAGTTTTAAATGGGCCTTAAATAGAAAAAAAAAATTAAGGTCGGTGTCAAAATTTGTAATAAATTTCATTTGATTTTAAGAATTGCATTTCTTAACGTTCTCTTCAAACTCCAGAATAGCTATATTCAATACGTAATCTATGTACGCATTATATTTATATGGCGCTACGATTTCTTAAAAATTGTCATCTTTCTGATTAAAGGAATATATTTGAAATTTTTATAGATAAAATTTAAGATGGATTACTTTCGATTAAATAATTATATTTCAGTGGATGTCTTGAAAATTCGAAATAGCAGAATTCTCAAATATTTTTTTGGACTATTGAAATATTCATAATACATCTTTTATAATTTAGACATATCGACATCGTGCATGTATATTTAAGAATATCTGTATTGAAAATTTGAATGCAATAATTTAAAAATATGCAATGAGTTATGTTTAATTTTTATTTCGTTTATGGTGCAATTTTTTAAAGCTCCGATTAGCTCAATTCTGAGAATTCTTGTATTTTTGTATGTCGCTCTTTGCTAATATTTCGAAATCGGTTTCATAATTGATGAGGGAAAATTCCTTTTGATTTTATTCTGCTATATGAATTATACTCCGATTTTTCAATTTATGTTAGGCTTTTGAACTTGTTGCCAATTCCTAGAATTCCAATTTCTTCATTACTGCTGAGTTGTTGTATTCAATGAAAGTGCGATATGTTTCGACAAATATACCTTAAACTAAATAAATTCCATAAAAAGAATGCCATGTATCAATAACTATGTATAAAGTGTTATTTGATTATTTCACAGTGAATCTGTTGCAATATGTTTTCATATGTATGAAATTAAAAATTGTTTAGTTTGGAATTTTTATTTGAATCGACAATGGTTCGAATTGTGATGGATTGAGTTTTGTTTCAATTTGGACTTGGTTTAAGTTTTAAAGATGTTTTTATTTAAATTTTCATTGGAATACGTTTTTTTTCCCCAGACTGTTGATTTTAATTTATTTGATCGAATATTTTGGTCTGTTCGATTTAATGTAATTGTTACTGCTTGCTTATTCCAAATTGCTATTTTTAAAAGTTATAAAATTAGAATTATCGAATTCTGCATATAACACTTTCCATATTGTTAACTTAATTTTTTAGCAAGACTTTTAATTCTCATTTAATAATAGATAAATATTAAATTTTTAAAATATTTGCTTGAAAATCATGTGAAATTGCATTTTGTTCATACGTGTTGTTACAACTAAGAATTTGTGAAGGCTTTAAAATTAGATTATTATACATTCCTGAGTAATTTATACAGTATATATACAGTATATGGTATTGTATATACTATATATAGAAACTATATATACAGTACATATCCGAAACCTTCAAATCAACTTCTCGTAATCTAAAATCTCGTGGTAACTTTCACATTTTGATTTCTTAATGAATTGTGTTAGCTGAAACATGTAGATTGGAGAAAGTGAGTTTCTTAAGTGCTTAGAATTTTTTTTCCCATGAACGTATTATCTTAACATATATTTTATTTAAGTTGTTTAAAAAAAACACGTTAAAAATGGAACTCTTTAAATTTCTGGGGCGATTATTAAATATATGTTTGCAATACACATAAGTTAATATTAACTTGATAATTCCGCAAAACGCTTCCTAAAAATGTCTTAAGTTCGACTTCTTTTCCAGTATGTTTAGATAACTACATAAAATCTATTCAACATTCTAAACAAAGTTTTCACTGTTGTTGCATGAATTCTTAAAATGTTCATTTGAACACTTCTGCATATTTATTTTTTGTAAATTTATTATTTCTATTTTAAATTTTCGAAGTAGGAATTAAAATTTGCCATGACTAATATTTGTTTTTATAACTGATGATTTTTAAGGTGCAGTGTTTTTCGAAGCTTTAGGAACTATAATTCTCTGGATTCTTAAAATAACGTTCATTCTATTCCGCAATTACTATGTTAAATCATCCAAATCATTGAATATAGTTTACATTGGACTAAAAATATTTTTTTTAAAAACTTTCTTACAATTTTCAATTGCAGTGTTCAGATTTATTTAATAAGTAGTTTTTTATCGAATAGTTCATCGTTTTCCGGTTTTTAGATGGGTTTTTATAACCAATTTTAAATTCGCGACTTTGTACATTTGATTTAAATAGTATTTGTTACAAATCTTAATTTTTTTTATTGATTTTGAATTTTACTTCTTAGAATTCTCGATTATTTACACATGTTTGTACTGATTTTGAAAAGTCTTCAAAAGTTCACAATGAATTAAACATTAAGATTAGAATTTTAGTGAACTTTAATAAGAATTTTTAGTAATGAAATAAATATTCAAAGAATTAAAAATTAAAATTATTTTCTAATTATTTGGTGATTAACATGAATTTGAGTTCTTAATTCTTGAAAAAATTGCTTAATGAATTATCCGTGAGAGATTTAAAATTGAATCGAGCGATTTTCAGAACGCTGTAAGTGAAGAAATATTTAAACGAACTTTCGTTATGAATTTTGGTTTGAAATTTTTAAATTTGAAATTTGCGATGAGCTATATGTGCCTGACAATAATAAAATTCCGAAAATTCTGAAGTTTCATCCACAAACTATGGGCAGCATACAAAAAATATGATAAAATATGAGTAATTTTAAGCTGTGCAAAATTTCATTTTAGTTATTTTTGAAATAGTAATGTATTAAATAGATAGTTAAGCTTTGCATTGAAAATTATTATTATTTAGCAAATTTTAATTCGAGTTTTTTTTTTTTTACTATATATAAAAAAGAAATGATTACGGTGTATATCAACGTGTACAATATTTTAAAATTTTATAGCTTTTTTATTTGAATATTTTAGAATAATGGTCAAAATTTTTCCTAGAAATTTTTATTTTACCAAGAAACCATAAATTTTTACGTTATCATTACATTTTTTTTTCAAAATCTTTGTGCAAAGTTCCTTAAATGTTTTGGATGAAATGGAGCATTTTTTTCTCAATAGTTTTAAATTTTCTCGCAGTAATTGTGAATTTTAGAGCTATAGAGTTAATTACAAAATTCGTACTTTGTTGCAAACACGGCATTTTCATAATCACTTGACTTATTTTTTGCTACATTTTTGTTTTAATATATTTCGGAAATATCTGTAAATAACTATTGTATTTTTAAAATAATTTTCAAACATTAATAATCATCATTTGATGTAAAATATCTTTTTTTGTTGCTGCGTATTGGCAATTGTGAATCAATTCCTTTAGCGATAACATTTTTTACAGAAAACTTTAAATTAACTACAATTATTTGCTTTTTTTTATAATTAATGTTCTTTATCTTCTTACTTCTTAACTATCCGAGTCTTATAAAATATTATTACATTCTTTAAATTTTAAAAGTATTCTGTGACCGTTTTATTCGCGAAATGCTTGCGTAATTCCTCTAATTGAGAAAATACTTCTCAAAATTGCGAACTTCTGGAATTCCGTTCATTCTGTTCTAGAATTTTTAAGAAATTGCTAAAATAAGCAAACTAATAATTTATATTTGATTAAATTTGTGATTTTCCGTTCTTTGGTCACGATTAATTTCACAGAATTTACGTGAAGTATTAAAAATTCAAATTAATACAATGGCAAATCATAAGTTACTTTTAATGCTTATAATATACCTTAAATATTTTCTGACTAATAATTCACTATACAAATTACGCAACTGCAATCTGACGTACATGATCAGCCGAATTTTGCCTTATGTTTTAAAGAATAAGATAATTCAAAAAGAAAAAAATGTTTTAAGTAGAAAAACTATTCTCCTATTAACATCAATTTGTATTTATATAAACACGTACCCGTTCTTAAAATTGAGTAACACGTGCTCATTTTTCATTCAAAATAGTGAAGATAAAATTCTGTTCGGTTAAAATCTAATAATTACGAAATATGGAATATATCTATATATATATAAGCGAAATACCACTGACTGACTCATCACGATATCTCTAAAACTATACAACCGATTGACTTGAAATTTGGTACAGTTACTCATTTTGTGATGTAGACGCTCACTAAGAACGGATTTTACGGAATTCTTATCCGAAATGTGATTTTTATCCGTTAATCTTTTCTTACTCATAAATTATGTCATTTTTGGCGACTTTATCGCCAAAAATGACATGACCGACGCCAAACGGAATATATATATTTTTTATATGTATTCTGTGCATTGCTACCAATTAAGTTTACTTGGCGGGATTTGCGCGTGCGAAATGGAAATAATTTAATATTGAGGCGCTGATGGTGGATTGGCAAGAGCGGGATTTTGAAAAATACTAAAATTTCTCGACTTCTTACGGAGTAGCGCGCACCCAAGACAATCCGCTGATGCATTGTAGGTTTATCATATATAATGTAAATGTTGAGCCCCGAAATTCTAACATTTAGAGATTTATCACCAAATATCTTCCATCGCCAAGTCGAAGCATTTCAATGACCTTGCATTGTGAATTGTAAATAGCTATACTATGGTAACCCCAGCTGATTTCTGTCCTTTTTGCTGAGCAAACGATAATTTTTTATTGTTGTGGAACCTAGACGTATGTTTCAAATTTATGAGAAAAGTATTTTATTATTAATAATGATTGATAAATTACATTTGTAAATCTAAACGCTATCTTACTAAGTTATTGAAGTTGGCTTTTAACAAATGAATAATAAAGGTTTGTTATTCATGTCATTGATAAAAAAAAATAAGTAGCTGTCAAAATATTTATTTTGATGTATGCATTAACTGTAACCTAATGTAAATATTATGCAAAAGTTTTGTTTCTGTATTTTGGCAATTTTTAGTTTTTGGTTTCTAGGAAATAAACGTTTTTGATTTTTTAAAATGGCTGGATATTTTATCGTTTTCAGAATACATAATTATTTTAATGCTATGATTTTTTAAGAGCTATTCTGTCTATTCAATTGCAGTTCCAGATATGCTGCTAGCGTAAGAGTTATCCATTTGCAATAAGATTAACGTAATATGGGTGACTTTTTGCTAAAAACTTTTATTATATTTTATTTTTTGTTAGTATTTTTTGTTGAATTTTTAAATAATTTGATTTTAAAAAATTAATCTCGGTTATATTTTTTAACTTGAAAAGTATTTCATTGTAGGTTAATACAAATTGATATTTCATATTTACTTTTCAGTTATAGTTCTTAATAATGAATGTTGAATATATTTGGATAAATGGAATACCTACTCCTTTCAAAGTTTTTAAAAGTCTTGGCATTGGAGCATGTTTATTTTCTTCTCTGTCTTTGCTGGTGTTCGGTGACACATCGATGGCGTATAAAATTAGAAATATTATTGTTTCTCACGTGTTTAACAACTGGGATCGGTTTAAATGCTACATCCACCAGGCATACCGCCTCATATTCTTTATCTAAAGATTGGTACACCAATAATGTTGTTGCGTAATTTAAATCCTCCTAAATTATGTAACAGCACCAGACTCAAAGTGAAAAAACGTAATAGAAGCGACTATTTTTACAGGAAAGTATGAGGGTGAAAAAGTATTCATTCTAAGAATACCACTAATTCCATCAGATTATCATTTTGAATTTAAGCGTTTGCAGTTTCCAGTTAAGAGTTTGTTTTGCGATGACTATCAATAAAGCACAAGAGCAGAGTTTAAAATTAGCTGGTGTAGATTTACAAGGTGACTGCTTTTCACATGGTCAATTTTATATGGCATGTTCAAGAATTAGTTCACGTGAAAATCTAATCATCCTTCAACCAGAAAAATGAACGAAGAATGTTGTCTACAGAGAAGTTTTGGAAATGTAGGCATATTATTTCATTTTTTTTTTTTATATTTAACTATTTCTAAAATTAGAATAAGATAAAATAATAATGAATGTAATAATTAAGATAAATAAATTGATGTAATAAAAAATAAAAATGTAGTTGTCATTCTCAAAAATTGCCCTGCATACAAAATAAAGATAATAGAAATGTAATACACAAAAAAAAATTGATTCAATAGGTTTAAAAAATAATAAAATATATATAAAAATGCATTTTTATTTTTTTGTTGTCAATATTTACATGGTCCCGCCATGTAGAATAATGGGAACGCATCGCACTACACAGTACCTCATGGATGATGCGGAATTCTGTTCAACAACAGATTTACTTACTAAATTACATTTTCATTGATAAACTATTAACAATTAAATACTTTTCTCATATATTTGAAAGTCGTGAATAAGCATTATTACAGACAATCGAGTTCTTAAAATTTTAAATTCAGATTATAATTATCGTTTAAAAATTGAAAATTTTCTTGCTATTTTACGTATAGGTTCCAAAATATAATATTATCGTCTGCCCAGCGGAGCGGGCGGGTATCAGCTAGTCGTTCTATGGAAACCAATGATTCTAACAAAAATGAGTTGCAAATTAATACTTGGAGGTCTCTTAAACGATAGTAAATTTAGATTATAAATAATATCAGATTTCTCTTCCTTTCTGGGAGAGTATTCGAGTTTTTGTTCCATTTCTTTACAACACACATTAATGAAAAATGGTCAAACCGAGAGATGAGAAATTTACAAAGTAACAAAAACTTTATCTGTACAACTTCTTAAAAAAAGCACGTTTTTCTAAATTTTAGAATTTTATTCGAAAAGTATTTGTTAAATGTTTATTATATAATATTTTATATAGCAGGTAGAATTTATGGCACAAACGTTATACAAAATCTTTACTGATGTGAGTTTCATATTACTAGAAGTTTTATAAGATTATTTGGTCGCCATTTTTTAAATATGTGGTTTCATTTACAATAGTATTGTTTCCCGCGTTTTTTCTCTCCGTTTTGCTTTAGGCGTCGAATCAATTTGTTCTAAAACGATTGACGACTAAATTATACTGCATGACAAGTGAGATCAGATTACTGATACAGAATTTGTTTTTCAGTTTTTATTTTAAAGTTAAATTTTTTAAGGAAATACTTATGATCATTCAAGATGTTTTGGAATTCGAAATTCTTTTCCCCTCGAATAATCCTCGAAAATTCGACAGCGTTCGAAACAATATTTAAAAAAGAAAATCTCCTCAGTTTTGGATTTATTTATTTGAATTTCTTAAAACTGGAAATAGTGAGATGCACATAAATTCCGTTCTAGCGGAAAAAAAGACTTTTATTTAAATGTAGGAAGATACAAACAGAAAGCATAATAAATGTTTCCTTTTTGCGATGACTTTTTACCCGTTTCTTCTTACCATCGCATATGTGTTTATCTTTTATAAACAGACAAACGCTTAAAAAAAAAATTAGTAAGATACATTATCAAAAGCTTTATGTTTAAATGAAAAAAATGCTTCGCTATCGGTCTCTGCTATTGTTTTCATTGAAAAAAGTATCCTTGTCTAAATAACATAAATAATTAAAGTTCCTATAAAAATGTAATTTCTTTTTGTTATATCTATTCAATTTGAACAAAAAAAAGAGTGAAGTATTTTAAGCGAAGTGTTTTCCCATTTTGAAAATAAAAACGTTATTTCGTCTAAATTTTTAAAAAAATAAGTTGTTTTCTGATGTTAAAATTTATTCATACAAGTAAAGGATTTGATGCAAAAAAAAGAGGAAAGAATTGAAATTTTCGTTGGAAAGAAATTGACTAATCATCATTTCTGTTTCTTGTAGACAAAACACTTTAGTTGTTGGCTCTTTTTTGAAGAAAAAAATTTCCTCCTTCATACCGTTATACAAATCTTACCAAAAATGCTTCATGCCAGTCAAAACTATACTTATAGTTTTGACAGAAAATAAACAATATACGTTGTCTAGCAAATTGTGGCGCCTCTATTTCTACCCTCTTCCGTCATTTTAAATTACAATTTAAAGTAGTAGCACACATATATCATCTAAAACAAATAAACAAGGCATTCTTCTAAGCACTTATTTATTTATACTATTCAAAAGAAATGATCACTACCCTTTCATTGTTCCTCAACGCGGTTATCAACAAGTTAAAATATAAAATATCAAGATGACCCATTCACTCGGGTCCGAGATTAAGTAGTTAGGGCAAGGTATTCTCTTCATCTTCAACAAAGAAGAGTCGAGTCCATACTCTTGCAGTGTCAAACTATGCTTTCACACATACACAAGTATATTCTACGCACGCAATTCAATGGGGAACTTTGGATTCAAAGTGAAATGGTGGCTTTCATGGAGGACTAATACCACGTGTCCATTCATACCAAATAACATCACGCACATAGTCCGTCACGTCTCGGGCACGCTGGTCTGCTGCTACCCTCTTTTCTTCGTCGCTCTGAGCATGCGCCATTCCCCTCCACCGACGCTACTTCTGTCATTGAATCAGCAACGGGTGTAAATTCAAATTCTTATGGTTGTTGGTTTTTCATCTGATGTACCATGAGCCCTATCAAAAAAATGACGAAACAAACTTTCGGAACACATTCCTCGTGTATCATTTTTTCATTATCACTTTATCACACTTCTCTTTGTCTAACTAATTTGCGCTATCACGTTTCTTTTCATTGGGTTGAAAATTTATTTTTCGATAAAACTGAATTATAAAGAATGTCCGAGGTGCGAATAGCCCATCGTTGCAAATTGTGTTCATTCATTTTTACTTAAGCATCGTGATTGTTTTTAATGTAGTCTAATTTATGACACAGTGTTTTGAAAATACAGTCACCTTTTCTTTCGGTAGTTTGGCACTTTTATAATATGGTACCGATCGCATCCGGATTTTTTCGTAAGGATTCGGGAGTTTGTTGACTTTGACCGCCAGACAGCGACACAGCGCTACTTGTAATTTCGAACTTTGTTTATCTTAAATATCTATTTTCATTTCAGTACAATGTAATCTTGTTTTATAACGCGCTCGAGTTACATTTCACTTTTGCACGTTTCTACGACTGTGTACGTGCACTGCGCCGTACGAAAAAATGTTTTCGAAGGTCTGCACGCATTCTTCGAGTGTTCTAAAACTAGCTCGTCTCAACTCCTTTTTAATTATCATTGTACTGTATTATTATTTTTTTCTTTTGTACTGTATTTTTGTCAATACAAGAATATTCAAATAAGTAAATGTTCAGTATATGAATTTAGTTACTAGAATGACGAAAGACTTGGCGGTTTATATCTACACAAGTTTGGAATGTTCGTAAACACACTTAATACATGTTTGAATCTTTTATTTATTATTATAATTTTTTTTTATCTAGAATGGTTTATCTTAGATATCCTTGTTAAAACTATATTGACGTGCGATATTCTGACAAAATAGCGTATCCGACCCGGGCGGGGATGGGTATCGTACTTTCCACTTGACCGCGGTTTAAAATCAAAAGGTCCATCGCCAATAACTCTCGTAATAATTCTAAATCCAATGTTTATAAAGAATCAACTCAGGTAATCGAAACAGAGAGAGAGAGAGAGCTTCATGATCCTACTAGATTATCATCCACAACACAACCTAATTTTTTAAAGGAGTCGAACATCATATCAGATATAACTGATGAACTTTTCCTGGAATATACTAAATAGATATTTTTTATGCATAAAAGCCTGTCTAAATTAAGAATTCTTAACTTTGTTCCATTGACCCTGTTCCAATAAGACTAAGACCATGGGTTCCTCGTCTCAGAGATTGTTATACGTACTATTCCATAGGTATACTTTTATTTTGTATTTTTTCCTGAGGTTAACTTTTAATTCGTTCCATCTGATGATTTGGTACTCTCTTAACCTTTTGTTATGCGCAATATCTCCCGTGAGGATTCAGTGCCAGAAATTCCAAACACAACTACTCTTATATGTACAGTGTACAACTACGAGATGTGGCTATTAAAAATGAGATTAACGCTGTAAAACATTTTATTTTGATGTCATACATATTTACTTATTATTAGCTTCAATATTCACCCCTCATCTGTCCCCACAACGCTCCATACGAATCTTCAATTGTTCAAAACAGGGCTGGAAGTCTTCTTCTGTCAGCTGATTACATAATCCTTCGCGGTTACATCATCTTCTGGCGGTTAGACCATCCTTTGCCCCCCTCTCCTCAGTGCTTCAGTATCCAGTTCCTTTTAGGAAATAGCGCCCTATCTTAAACAACCGAATCCCACTGGATTCGTATTCCTTACAGCGTGCTAAATCTGGAATTAAAAGCACTCCCCGTTGTCCTTATGTCGGAGGCTCATCCCAATCACTACGCTTTTGATTGTCCTCATGCCACGGATTTTAATCTTCACTTAAAATGTAATGAATAATAAATGCTCCATCACTGAGACTAACGGCGAAAACTTGGCGAAGAAAAAAAGCAGTAGAAAGGATCATGCTCTAAAATTACGAGATTTCTTGCGAGTATCCCTTGTGTTGCTCCAAAACATCAATAATGCAAACCAGTTAATAACTACTGGACCCTCCCTTATGGGAGATTTTTCGCCAATATCCCTTCTCCAGAACGACTTCAAGCTAGCCAGAAACCATTGGGTCCTTATACGAGATTAATTTAAGGTGATCAGGTTTTAACATTCGAAAAGCGGGACGCCATTGGCGGGGGAGGTCTTGATTAAAAATTTGGAATCCAAAAAAATACCTACCATTGGTATCTAAATAAATTACTTACCTAAATCATCTGAACTGCTGATTTGTTGACATCACTTGTTTAATTAGCACGCAGTACGACGCGTATCGTATGACAGAGAGTTAGAAAACTCAATATGCGAAGGCGTTACTTCGTGGACGACCCACAAACTCCTTACACCCTTCTCCTCCTCTATAAAATTCCTCTCCGTTTTCAATTTTTGTACAAGATGTAATTCCTTTGCAACAATGTTCCAAAGGATGCTAGATCGCTAGCGAAACACGTCGCCATGAGAATAAAATCCGTGGAAGTGTCTCTTCATTTTACAGCTACGAAATGTTTCCGTCGCTGCCGATGCCGAAAAACGCCACTGTTCATTCAGTCCAAGCGATGGTGGTCGTATTCTAGCTGCCGATCGAGGCGAACTTTGATGAGCAGTTCCTGATAATCAGTTCTCAACGATTATTTTTATTATTACAATTCAACAAAATAAAATTTACAAAAATAATATAAAGCTCATATCGTGGTGAAATAGCTACACGGAAGCCGAAAACCGTGTATTCCCATCCCGTTCCCTAGCTTGTCGTGCATTCTTTCCAAAAATCGGGACTTTCTTAAGACCCCGCGAGACGCGGGACAAATTGTTAAGAATCGGGACTGTCCCTGCTAAAAGTGGGGCGTCCGGTCACCTTAGATTAGTTGCCAATACCCTTCGTGTTTTTCCAGAACAACCCTTATTCAAACCAACCGATAACCAAAGGATTCTTATTCGATGTTTGTCTCCAGTACCCCCCAGAAGGATGCTTATTCATCCAGCTAAAATAAAAACCACTGAACCATTCTACAGCGCCATATAGAACAGAGTTTATCGAAATACAATAATCATTGCAAACCTAATATCTGTGTAAAGAAAAGAAAAGATAAATTCCTATCTTACTCGCAATCCTATTACAGCCACCAGCTTTGAGAAATGTATACGCCCTTCTCTAAATGATCCCCCAGAAAATTGCATGCTGTGGACGCAGGGTCTGTACGCTACTGTAGTACGCCCTATAAATCAAAACACGCAAAAATAAATCCCTTTTCCAGCCCACTGGCATCCGACGTTTTTGTTCGGTTCAAATCTTCATAAAAGACGGAAAATTATAGTCTTAATGGAAATGAATTCGAGTTGAAAAGGGACCGTAAAATGTAGTCTTGGGATGAAAGTGATTGTTTTTTTTAGATCTCTTATTGATTGATTTGTTTGAGTGATAATGGGTTTTTTCTAAAGTTTAATGTTGGATTCAGAATGGAGAACTCTTTCGTGGCAGTGACGAAATCAACTTTTTAACTTCTGTTGGATCTGACGAGGGGTTAAGCCTAGTGTTGCCACATAAAATTAATAAAAAGTTAAATCGTTGAGAAAAAAAAAAGCTTAAAATTTTTAAAAAAAAAAACATCTACTCAAACTTCTAAAAAAGAGATTTTTTTCAGGATATATTTCGTACTTTTGTTTTATATATGCCCGCGACACCGTTTCTGATGGTAATTTTAAAGGGAAATATTTACCAATCTCAAAGGTTTTCATTTTCGATGCGAAGATTATAAAATGGATACTTATGTCAGGATTTAGATAAAAATTCTTTTTTTTATTTCATTTTGAAAACATCACGATCGTATTATTCTTACTAATTGTCTTCAAAATATAATACTATCCGATATATGTTATAATATATACCAAATGTAAGGACAGTACTGTATTAATATTAATTTTAATTAATTGCATCGCATTAACTTTTATTATTAACTTTACTATAAACATTGATTTTAATATTAATTTATAAAAGTTTTGCATGTACACTCGAATCTTTATATTCCGAATTTCTGTGTATCGAAAATCTCTGTATGAGGTAGGAAGGACGTAAAGTCTTAATTATCAATAAGAAATAATGGTGATGTTTGGATAAAAAAATTTCCGCATATTACTTGAACTTCATGTGCATAATGGTATAAATTACAGCTATTCGTGTTGATTGGTTTGACTTCAGGGAGCTGTAGTTTGATATGACGGCTTTCGAAAGATAAAGAACCAGAGAAATGTCTAATTCTAATTTTTACTGGGTTTTTTTTAACCACCTTGTCTGGTTCAAAGCTTTAAAAGTTTTTTTTTCTCATATTTTAAAGCACTCAACTCAGCTGAAATTTTCCATACACAATTGTTTTGGATGACAATACGATAATTTAGTTATAACTAATAAAAATTTATTGAATAAAACGAATAATTTTTTGAAGAATTAAATTTTACGCCAAATTGAAGAATTAAATCTCTCGCCAAATCTGTTGTTTAATAATTTATCGTTTCCTTTTATTTTAATTACATTTAGCTTAATTAATTAATACAATGCTTAATTGAGATAAAATTATGTTTATCAATTGCTGAAACAATTACGTCGATTCGAGCCATTTTTACACCGATCCAGATTGACTACTTCGATGAAAACGAAATTGAATTAATCGAAAAATCACCAAGAAAACAAATAATGGAAGTATTTCAAACTGTCCGAAATTGCACGATATTTATTCCGAACATTTCTGATGAAATTTTTACGAATAAAAGTGAACATCACTTGGATACGGCTTGAACAAAAGATTATGTTAAAGAACATTAAGAACTGCTTTGTACAAATAAAAGTAAAAATGTCGCTTCGTGTTTTGTACATAAACATTCAATTTTCAGTAAACAGTTAAACTCTGTCTTTGCCTAATGTCAAAGAATTCGTTCGAAAATTCGAACAAATTTTCAGGTAGAAAAATGTTCCAATTTTCATATAAGTGTGCAATGTAACACATTCATCCGTTTATGATGCAGTATTCTTAAAATTTATGAGCGTTTCAAAAATACTCCATTTTTCGCAAAAATAAATTAGAGAGAGAACAGACTATTTAGTATAACACAATTGGAGAGGCAATATGGAACGCGTTTTCCACCAGAAAAAAGGGTTTGATTCAGATAGGAATGCGTAGGATTACAAAAATATTAGCCAAGTAAGAATGTAAAATTATTGTTTAAACGACTTCTTTATCGGAAAAAAGTGTTCTGATTTCATATTTTATTTCTTAACGATACGAGGGTACAGCCTTAACAAATATTTAAATTGCATACACGTTTGTACATTTTTAAAAATAAATTTCTTCGATATTTTAATGCTATGAGTTTTAATTGTCCCTAAAAATGTACACATAATTTTTTTAGGGAAAAATATTTGAAAAATTTCTTTATTTATTTTTATGCACCGAATTTTTTTTCCAGAAACGCTTGAGTTCAATATATTGAGTTTCGACAATATTTCACTTCGAAAAAGTGGCAACGCTAAATCACGATGGAAACCGTTGGTTTTAAGATATTGAAAGAAAATTTATAAACAGAAAAATGATCGCTTTATTCTCGTGGGTATTTACATATTTAAAACACGTGTTCGTGTTTTTTCCAATCCTATCTTTTTATTTAGAAATTGATATTATACTGTAATAAATTATGTGTAACTTTACAAATTAATCTTCATATATATGTGTTTCCTTTAAAATAGAAATCGATAAACGAATTAAAATTTAGTAATTTCATAGATGTAATCACGGTTACGTGAGTGATAGAAATTAGAAAAGCTAAGATTTTTCTCCTTTAGTTAATGCCAATGAATGCCCATTTATTTCCACAATCTACTTGGAAAATTTGTACTTTCGAATAATTAGAGTATTTCTTACGTCAGTAGTTTTTAGTCATTTAAATTTTACTCGTGCTTAATATTTTAACTGTTAACGCTTTTATTTCTTTTAACCAGTTTTCTTCTTGGTATCCGTACACCTTCGAAATTTTTTTTTTGAAATACATTGATATTTGCTATTAAAATAGTTTTTAATACTAAAATATAACCTACAACTATGAAAAACACATTTAATAATCTGCTTTTAATTTAAAAAAAAATATTTGGAGTGGAAAACATAGGAGAAATAGTGCATAAATTGACTATCAGAATAACGGTCATAACTCGAATGTAAACAAAAATATCATTCTTCTGTAAATTTCATCTTATTCATCATAACATTTTTTGGGGCTGATACCACTTTTATGTTGAAAATCATATTACTACAATTTTTATTGCGTTTCGAGTCGAATAACAATGAAAAATCCAAAAAAAAGTTACAACATTATCTTATTCATCAAATAATTTACACCTTTGTTACTAAAAACGTATCCATTTTACAACCACGAAAGTAGTGGGGGTTCTTAAAAACTATATAAAGAAGATACTTGTAAAATTTAAATGAATTGGGTTCGTAACTTTTTCCGATATTTACGTTGCTCTATGTGAATAGGTCGAGAAAACTCATTTCGAGAAAAATCAAAAACAAACTTCCAAATGCAATTAAAAATTAGCTCCCGAGTCAAATTCGAATCCCTGGAACTTAAGTTCTTAATAAGATATAGGCAAAATTCAAACATTGTTAGAAAGGGAAAAGTTCAAATTTTAAACCGACATTGAAATTAGAAAATCGAAAATGTTGACAAAAATGACGTTTTAAATTGTACGGATACCTTCATCAAGTTTTTGAAAACAATTTTGGATTTAAACTTTCAAATTTAATATTTTGCAGAACCCCGATTTTTGCAGGTATTATGGCCACTGTGAAAAAAATCTGTGACTTTGAAGCGCTATTGTAAAGTAACAGACTTTAGAACCTTTCTAATTACAATAACCTCACTCTCCCCCAATTCAAATCACTGTCGCTTTTATACGATTTGATTGTATCAATTCACTCCACTTCTAAAGTTTGCGTCATTTGCCTCATCATGTTTCATGAGATTGGAAAGAAGCCGCGAAAACTTAAATATAAAGTCAGAAAGAATTCCCAGGGTGCGAGTTAGGGAAATTTCGCGAATATCCCATGTTGCGACTGTGATTTATGTTTGAACCGTTTGATATTTGAGAAAAATCGTCACACATTATTAAAGAACGTTTTAAAATCCAACACAATACACGTTTCTTCACCCTCCAAAAAGGTAAGCTTCTCAAATTAAGATAACAACTGTCATGGGAATCCATACAGTTAATGATATCGTTCTCAGGAATTCCAATTATTCCATTCGGTGCACTGCCGTAACTTTTCCTTTACTTCGATTTCAAAATAGTGGAGTCGTCTGTCCGTAACTGTAAAATTAACGCTGAAATCACCAAGAATTACCTTCAATTATTTTATGCATAAATCGTAGCTTTGTTTATTGTTGAAAAATACTGCAATTTTCTGTTCTTATATCGATTAAGAAAATACATGCATTAATATTTATTCCCTAGAAAATAAATTCTATATCAATTTCTTTTCTTTTTTTTCCAGACATTATGGGATATCGGTTACGTTACATCATCTTGCTGGTGAGTAAACAATTTCTGTATAGCTCAGATATTTATTGTTATTAATATTGAATATTTTTTGTTACTATACTTCAAAAATGTATGTTTGAAAGGGGAAATCCTTTTTTAAAAATTTTAATTTATTTTAGTAATGCGTTTCTTCTGCGCCAACAGATGAAAAGCAATTAGGTCAATTATCCTTTCAGTCATTTTCTGCATTGCCTACCATGTTCGACTTCTCTGAGGAACATAAAATTTAATTGACGTGCATACTCTCTCATCATCAAGACTAGTTTTGGCTAATTGCCAAAAATATAGATAAAAGGAATGCGGAAATTAGTTTTTGTAGAATAAAGTAAAAAAAAAAAAAAAAATAGATAGAGAATAATGTTTTGCAAATATAAAATTGACTGATTCGTGTTCTATCTTTGATGCTATCAGTAATTTTCTGATTTGTAACGTAAAATTTAAGATTCCAGAGACATTACGTTTATTTGGCGAAATTTTTTCCCCGAAGGAAGAGGGAATTATTAAAGGAAGAAAGGATCGAGAAAATTCTCTACTTTCAAATTGTAACACAGACGACAATAAAACAATGGAAATGAATGAAAATAAAAAAAAAAAAAATCATCTTTCTTTACAAGTTTATTTCCCCTATTTTTGAAAGCAATTGAATTTTGTATTCATTTTATATAATATATTATATTAATTAATAACCATCCCTAGTCCCAATATTTCTTAAGACTAATTTTATCGTTTGTTTTAATTGTAATATTTATTCCAGTAATTTGATTTTTAATTGCATAATCGTTTGGTTGTGGAATATGTAATATTTGTTTAAATGAATGGCTTGCGGTAACTGTTTTCGTAACTGATGTAAAAAAGGTGATAGGAAATAATTATAGTTCGAATTTTGTCTCGGAGTTTGTAGAATGTAATAATCTATGGCTCTTTGAAAAGATTGTTTATTTATTATAGTGCTTATGAAAATGGATAAAAAACGCAAGTTACAAAGTTTCTTTTGTGTGGCTCTCTCTTACTGACAGAACTGAACATCTTTAGTATAAGGACTATTTAAATATTCGAGCACGACAGGATTTGGCAGGATATATATACACAATGAAAAGACTAACTTCTATTTTTGAAAAAAGTTGTCTTCCAAAAATACAGTATTTAGAAAGTAATTTTTACATTCATTACATATTTTGAAACTGAGTTACAAAACGTTTGATCGTGTGTTCTGCCACCTCGGATGATCCTAACAATGCCACATTTAGATTCCCTATACAGATAATCCAGGTTCAAAAGCGAACTTTTTCAATTTTTCAGGTTTCTTTCAAAGATATTGTGGTCACCGCAGCGGTTTTTTTTTCATTATAATAATCACTGTTGTTACCGGCCCTAATATAATGATCATTATTATGTGCAGGGGGCTTCTTAGGCGTTGTTCTGTTTTCCGGGTAATGGGATTGGTATGCGTTATTAAATTTAATACAATTTCAACATGAAATACATTTTTTTTAGATACCAACTCCATAGATGATATAATGATTGTCCGTAACAGGATTTAATAACGTTACGTTTGTGTGCCGCTAATTTTGTGTTAGAAATAGCGTTTTGGGTGGGTTATTTATCCGAGAACTTTTGCCAATAGAAAGTTTGGGGTCGACGGAAATTAAACTTTTATTTTCCTAAAATTATTCTTTTTAATTTATAAATTTTTGCATTATCTTAATGAATATTATAGTAGGAGAACATACAAAAAAAAAAAAAAAATCACAAGAAAATAGATAAAGGTAGCCTGATATTTAAAAAAAAAATTGTTTGACAGTCATTCTCATCTCGTGGTTTTCTCTAAGCATTTCGTCTTCGTTTGGCTACCGTTTTGGCATACTTGGCAAAGAAAAAAGTGCCAAATATTTATATCTCTTGGTTTCTTTTGTATATCTACGATTGAAAACATACATCGAAATCAATAAAATGCAAAAGTAAACAAACACTTCCTACTCGTATATATAAGAATTATGGAGTCAGTTGAGGCAAAGCCGATTCCTTCGCTTTAGCACACACACAGCAGAGGATTGTTAGATAGAAAGTTTGTCTGGTACTGGGCTGATAAATAGCCTTTTGTATCCCATATCCCTCATAAACCAATCAATAAATAGGTCCGCTATTGTTTTTGAGGTTCGATTTTTTTTTAGTAAAAATCAAGTTCAAATATTTCAGTTTTTTAAATTTGACGTGGATTTCATAAAATTGATACAAAGCCGATTCCTTCTCTTTAGCACACGAATCGAGTGATCTTTTTCATTTGGTAAAATTGGTCCAGGTATTTTTTTAACATGTGCTAACATATTGTTTTGAGAAAATGGCGTCAACGAAAATGCGTGGACGTAAAGTATATAGGATGCATGTGTATTAGATTCAAATAACTGATATAATTCTGATTATGATAATTACATTTAGTTTGCTTTGGTTACATTAACGTGCTAAGATATATTTAATTTAACATTTTATCGTTTGCTCTTAATTATAAAACTTCATTTAATAATTTATTTTTTATGGCAGAATCGTCTGATTTTATTCTTTTTGTTGTCAACATCGGAACGCTTTTGTACTTAAGAGTGTTTTGTTAGTGAAAATACAGATGCATTAGGAATTCAAAGAAGGCAATTCCTTTTCCTAATAAAGCAATTGCTTCCGAGGAGCCTGGGGATAGGAAGTACGCTTACTTTACGCTAATGAATATTAATTACGACTAATTCTACTTTTTCGGGAACTTAACAGAAAAAAAAGTATCACAGATATGTTAGCATATGTTAAAATAGAATTAGCAAAGCCAACTTCAATTTTTTTGACGTTTTTCTTAATGTGCCTGGAATTTCGATTCTTCCGCCAGGTGTGAGAGAACTCGATTATTTTATGGGTTGATTAGCATAAATGGTTCCCTCCTCCCCTCCCGATCGTGTGGCATCTAAGTGCGATGTTAATTAATTGGTGTTGTTTCAGTGCTTTGATTTTTTCAATAAAAATGAAATCCAGGTAATTCGATTTTATTTGTCGGGGATCGACTAAATTGAGACAAAGTCGATACTTCGCTTCAATTCACACATCAAATCATTGTTTACAATTAGTAAAATTTGTCCGGTATTGCTCACATAATTTTAATTTTTCGATGAATGAAATATTAAGTTCAAAAAATTCCGTTTGTTTTATTACGAATATGACTGATATCTTTGATTGATGGATTGGTTTTAATAACGTCGCACTGGAAGCAACACGAGGGCTACTGGTGACAAGCCTCGTAAATCTGAACCTCGGTCAAGTGACGAGGAGAACACCAGAACTGCCCCCCCCCAACTCTTACACCACGCTAAGGGGAGGAATTTGTTCCTGGACAGATATAGCGTGCATCCACCTGGTTGTACAGTGGGTATTTAGTGGTATCAAGGCTCGAACCCTCGACTCGACGAAAACTGCCGGTCGCAAGTCCACGACTATAACCATTAGGTTATTGCAGCCACACAGATATCTCTTTAAAATTATGTTTTTATCACAAAGAGACGCCCCAGAAGAAAGTAACAATGTAAATGGTTAGAAAAAAATCTTACCATTTATAATTAGTTTACCAGTTACTTTGTCCTTCAAGTTGATTTCAAGCAGAATGCAACAGAACATAGCTATTCTTTTTAATGTAACTGTTTTTAGAATCTTTACCGTACCCATTCGCTTCGGGAATAAACAAAAATTCAAGTAAATGTGAAATCAGGTTCTTTTTACTTACAAATACACATGACTGATTTCTGTACAACACTACCCGTAGGGCTTATGGACGTACAAAAAAAAATATTTTATTACTTCACGAAGGGCAATTAAAAGGCTTCTGATTAATCTGGGTGTTTTCATGCGTGGTTGTCTCGGCTGGTTTTAATGATTTAGACATTTATTTTTACCATCCCCATGAGGAGGTTGGGGAATAACGGAAGGATATTTAACGAACAACAACAACAAAAGTGCATCCCCCCAAATCGGCTTCAGTCGCATTGAAGTTTACTGGAGTGTAGTGCAGTTACATCAACTCGAGGAAGTGATCTACGGGTCATTACTCCACTCTTGGGGATGATTCTTCGAAGAGAAGTTCTCACGGGGATTGCCGAAGAAACTTCGCTCCTTTTTTCTCGAAAATTAACACTTTTACTGTTATCATTCGGGAAATCTACTTTCGATCTTAATAATAATTACTATGCTGCTCGCTCAGCTTATGGGAATTTCCCAAATTTTAGATTACATTATTTAGTATTTTGGCGGAAATCGTTCGTGACTATGGCTCGGAAGCAGGTGTCATCTACGCGTCCGCAGATCTGTGCTACGCATTAAATAACATTGAAAGGAATATCTATTGAAGCGCCTTTTACATCTCTCATTGGTATTTGTGGGAGAGACGCTCACCCCTTCCAAGTATGAAAAGTCTTATCAATGATGAGGGACTTTCTGAAAGGTTATTTTTCCGAGCTAATTACTGCAATTGTTACACGTTCCCTGATGTATTGAGTGTCATTTGGATCGTTTAACGTTGACGTCATCGGCAGTCTCTAGTTGAGATGGCGGGTCTATTTTGACGCGTGAACCATTGCCATTTTTAGCATTCATCTCGATTCGAGTGGAGGTGCTGATTCAAATAGACTGAAGAAAGTTTGCTTTGGGGATGTGTGCAACCAGTAATGCTAGGCACGGATGTACTAACATTTAGAATTCGATTCTAGGTCACCACTTCGGCGGAATCTGTTTAACTCTTTTCCGTAAGTAGCAACAAACATTAACAAGAATAAAAGCGCCTAATAATGGATTCAGTAAATAAATCCCTTTTGGCTCAGTTGTCTGCGACGCAGAATGAGGCACTGGTATGCTCTATGAACCCATAGATAACACATCGATCAATAACTTCCGAGTCTAACATTGAAAACAACATTTTTTTTTGCAAAATTTTTTTTTATTCATCACCATAACACCTTTTGTTAATCACCTTTTAGGGTGATACAATCGGTCCAACGCTTTTCCAAATCTTTTTGTTTTTTTTTTTTCCAAAAAAATTTTTTTTTTTTCTTTTTCGCAAGAAATCTTTTTTGTTGCGAGTAAATAGCGATAAACAGCTTTCTGAATCATCGACTCGTTGCTGTTTTTGTTCCATCGAAAGCAATCGCGGCATCCACTTGGAAAAAACCTTTTTCACTTCACTTCAAAAAACCTTTTTCCTGGTCCGATCGACTTAAAATTTTGACACGTTTCAAGCAAAGGTTAGTACTCTAGAAAGACCTGGTTACTGGTTTACTACGAGCGCCATCTCTGGGTTAGTCTCGGGAGTTATTGATCGATGTGTTAGGTGGATCAAACGTGCTTTCCCATTGGTCAAGGTCAACAAAAAATATTCGCCGAAGTTTCACGTGTTTGGAGAGGATTCTGTGGTGAGTGTGGATATAGGGATCCACAGAAATATGCGCATAACCTTAGACATCTAGGCTAAAAAGGAATTCCCTACTGGGCCAATTATTAAGAGCTTTTCTTTCGTCGGTTGTGGTTTGTGGGAGAATATAAATACATTCAGAAGCGTACAATAAATAAAAGCTTTCTAAGGAGACCGGAATCATTAAAATAGCTAAATCTGGAAAAAGGTATTTTCCTCAGAGAAAACATAAAGAAGTATATCATTGGCAACAAAACTTCCCCTCCTCTTTCTGTTGGAATACGTTATAGTAAGCGATTCCGAGCGTCGAGGCTCCCGACTACCGGGCATTTTGCTTTCGCGAACGTAATCTTAATCCTACGATTTGCCCAACCATCCTCAAATCTATACTGTTTTATCTATTTGAATTAAAAAAAAACGTGTATCCGAGAAAGCAAAATATATTCAAGGTTTCTGTTGAATTACAAAAGTTTTTACTCCTATTTTAATTATTCGTGTGTGGGTTTGTTGGTCTTTTAAAAATATTCTAAGATACTTTTTTTTT
>BMAW01020688.1:156327-207791 GCA_019974015.1 Nephila pilipes
TTTTTTTGTAAGTGGCATTAGTTGCAGAATTATCAACGAATGCAGTAATTAACGAACATTCAGGCGGACAGCTGCTGTGTTTTGTTACTGAATTGTCATGAGAGCGTATCTCCATGTAATACTATGCGTAGGTAAAAAAAAAATACTAAATAGTTCGTTAAAGAAAACGTTTTTTTACTACTGAATCTAAACATTTTCGAAGTTATTATTACGTAATTAATTCTTCCGATAAGAAACAGGGGGGGGGGGTAATCTGCAATATAGTGTTGAAGTCAAGCAAGCGAAATTGTAGGATATGTTTTGGGTTTCTAATTGCTTTCCCCCCCCCCTTAATTATGAGGGTTGATCATAAAGTAAGTGAGTCCAGTTGCATAAAAATCGGAAAGGTAATATATTTTCGAAAAATATACAAATTACGTAGAGGAAACGCTATTTTTTGACTTAGTCGCTTTCGTTCCCAATGCACTCAGTGAGCCATTTAATGGACTTTCTCATACTCCTTTATCGAAAATTCTCCCTGTCTTATAAATTGTAAATAATTCCTATTATTCCTCATTATCAACATTTACTAATGGTACTGTTACCTAATATGCTCACAACTTGATAAATTAATTCGATTCACGCATGCGCGTACTTCACGTGTGGTATTAATACGCGTGGGTTTAAACACGTGATTGCTACAAAACGGTTACTTATTCTCCCCAATTGCCTTCCTCGTCACTAGACTGAGGTTCAAAATGATGAGGTCCGTCATTAATAAGCCCAAGTGTTGTTTATAGTGCGATGTTGATAAAACCAACTCCAAACCTATCCTAATAGCCCTTTTTTTTTATTTATTTATAACGAATCAAAGGAACTGGAGTTTATTGTCTAATAAGAAAAAAAGATTGAAATTTTATAGAAATAGGGTGCTTGCTCAACGACAAAGAAGGCAAAAAAAAAAAAAAAAAAAAAAAAAAAAAAAAAAAAATTTCTGATTCACTGTCACAAATTACTTCATTAGTTATTAGCAGAACAATATCTACGATTCCTATGAAATGTTTTACGCCAATTCACAATATCGCCAATGAGTTGGCGACTTTTCGTTAGATGCGGATAAGCAAAAAATAATAAATATGTAATGGACTCTGTTAAACTACTTGGTTTTAAAGCTTCGCAGTGATTTTTTGAAAGTAATTTCTTACTCACAATGTAGAAAAAGCGACGTGTGTATATTCCATGAATGAAATTCTGCTGTTTTTCAACGAAATAGTCGTACAAAAAGAAGTAAATAAATTTTAAGAGTTGAAGCTTTCCTGTTCTTATTGGGGAAGGATTGATATGAGTGGTTTCTTTAAAATCTCACGCAAGGCAACACGAGGGCTATTGGCGACGAACTCGGTCAAGTGACGAGGACTGCAGCTGAGCTGGCATCTCCTCTCCTAACTTCCAAACCCCGCCAGATTCAGCGTGCATCAGCCCCGGCTACACGGCGAGTCTTTAGTAGGCTCGACACAATCCACGGCCGCGTATCCTGACCACTAGGCTACCGCGATTACTTTAATTGGGAAAATTTTCACAACTTGTAGTAAAAGAAAACATAAAAATGGTAGAAAATGAGTGTTCACAAAAACACGATTACCTAAGAAATTAAGTCTTTTTCTGCTATTTAAAAAAAGGAACATAACCGAGATACTATATGTATACCTGGTATGTCAAAACGATGTCAATATTTTTATTATATACATGAAAATTTAAATTCTTTATGAAATAATAAATAAGAAACAAAAAATTCAAACACAAAAAAAACCTTTACAAATGGAAATACATTTTTTTTAAAAAAAAATTCTTATAAATCTTTATCGTCTCGAATCAGCATTCTGTTATGCAATTTTGAAAACATGTATCATTAACAGTAATTTCTTAAAAAAAGAATTTTCAATGCGATATTGAACAGCTCTGAACGAGCTTATTATCACTAATTTAGACAAATGAGCAATAATTTAGAAAAAGAAGAAAGAAGAAAAACTTCCAAAATCCTTTCTTCACTGAAAAGAATTTCAAATGCGATATAAACAGAAATGACGCGAGTCAAATAATAAAAACCCGAAATAGTAATTTAAAAAAAACTATTTTAAAATCGAGTTTAAAAATAAATCCAGCAAATCTAGTCGCTTATCATCGTTTTGTAAAGAAATTTAAAAGGAATGCACAAACAGTGTGTACATTTAAAGTGAATGAGTCAGTAATAAAAACCCCGTAACCTAAAAGATCATGAGTCCATTTCCACTCTAGATGGTTGGAGTTCACCCAAACAAAAGAGGCGACATATTGAAAAGAATAATATAAATTTTTTTGAACTGTTGAACGTTTCTGCTGAATGCACGTTCAGTAATGCTATTTATTTTTATTTAATTAATGCTATGTAGTAATTTTCAACAGTTTTAATATGGTGTAGGTTATTTATTTATTCCTCACCCTTAAAATAGTATCTTGAATAACATGGGTTAAGTCAACAAATATGCATGATAATGCAAATGAACGAAAAAACAGAAATATGACAAACACCGAAGCATTGTATTCTTTTTATATTTGACACTCAACTTAAACGATCGCCAACACATAGAAAAGAATAACTATGACCTAGAGTTGCCACTCACTTATATTTGAAAACGCATTATAAATAAAGTTTATGAAAATTCTTATCTTGTATAGTATTTGTATGTCTTTTAAAATCTTCCGAAACGTGAAATTAATTGAAATCGTGATAAAAATATTCTAGATTTCCTCTAAGTAAAAAAATTCACAACTTAAAAATAAGAAAGCATTTTAAAATTATTAATCGTGGCAACAGAAAGTATATAATTATAAGCAGATTTGATGTTAATGGGAAATCAAAAAAAAATAGTGTTTTTATCTGTTTAGAATAAAATTACTACTGTTTTTTCGAAAACCATATTAAATCGGATGTTCCATCGAATGTTTTCCGAAATCACTTATGGCGAAATCCGATTAGAATTCGTCGAACTCATTCCATTTGTAGTTGGACAGAAATTTTTTGGATTGTTTCTTATAAATTCTGAAATTTTTTTTAAAAAAAATAAAGCTCTTATATAATATTTTTCAGAATGTGCGAAACATTTGTATTAAATTATTGGAATATTTCAACAGAACATGACTGAATATTTCGATTTTTTACTAAACGTAATTTGCAATGAAATACTTGGAAAACATAACATTGAAATGAGTTGAGTAAAAAATCGTAAAGAATGTTTGGAATAGTGCAAATTGGAATGTTTGGACTACCTTCTTATATTTTATTCCTATTGAACTGGTATTGGAAGAGTTGAATCAGTTTTTCTTAAAATAGTCTTAAGAATTCTTGTGTTTAGTTTTTGTTTTATGATAGCTAACCATTAATTCGAAATACTGAAAGCGGTGAAGTTTATTAGTTGGAAAATAAAACATCGATGATAATTCTGAATGTTAGCTAAAATGAAACTATTTTAACGAGTTTGTAATAAAAACCTCATGACCCGAAGTAACTGTAACTGTTTTGAATTCAAATACTACCAAGTTTACTATTACTTTGATTCTCAAGTTCACCGGGGCAAAGAGGTGATATTTCCAACGAAGCTATTGAATAAAAAAATAGCTACTGCAGATAATGATTCCAAAAATGTAATATTCACCAACAAAACAAAATATTCGAAGCAGCCGGCGAAAGACTATTGTCTACAGAGAGGAGAAAAGTTAAAACTCTTTTTGGTTGAATTAATTCGTCCTTGTGCGAAACAATAACCTACAGCTTCCCTCTGCTGCTAAGTGGAATACCACAACAGTGGGAGGCTTTGCGATAATATTATGAAAAACTTGCGCTAGGTCAATGGGTGTTATGCATACAAGGAATACACCAGTGAATAAAAAAATACAAATCGAATTCTCTATATAGTTATTTAAACATTCGCAATTGTTCTCTGATAGTCCAATAGAACTTTTGCACTTGGTTAACCCAATTAAATATAATTATCATTAATGATTTAAGATAGGTTTCAATGTGACCTGTGATTTGACGATTATGACCTATATAAAATTAATAGTTTCATTGAGCCCTGTATCAAGAAGTTGTTTAAAATGGTTTACTACCCCCTTTTTTGACGCTGTCGTTTATAGTTCCCAGAAGTTCCCAAAGGAAATTGTTAATGCGTATTTGCTCCACCAAAAAAAAAACTGATTTCTGAAGAATGTTATTTTTTGTAAGTTATTTAATTAATATTGTTCCATATTCACTAAACAAACTTTTTTTTGTTTGAGGTTCCATTATATTCCCAAAATAAGTTTATACATTTCATACTCCGTGTTAGGATGAAAATATAAAATAAATTTAGAAATATTACCAATAAATAAATAAATATTATATATATAATTGTTATTACTTAAATGTTTTATAACGTATTTAAAATTGTTATGCTTTTTTTTCCCAAATCGAAACTAAATTAAGTTTTGTTAGAAAAAATTACTTTTGAGTATCATAAAGTCTTTATACTTATTTTAATTGCTTATTGTTAATTACACTGCAAAATTCTAAATTCAATTAGAAATTCTAGCAACATTTTACTTAGATATGTCTGGAATAACTTCTGTAAAAGATATGCAAGTAAATTCACTTTGAAATGTTTAGATTTATTTGGTATAGATCATTGAGTGTCTCTAATTTAAAAACTTGGAATACTTAAAAAAGGAGAGTTCTTGGGATATTATCATAATAGAACTGCTGTGCAAATATTTATTAGTCGCAACGGGAAATATTTCTTTAAATTCACACAATATTTTATTTCGGAGTTTTAAAAAACTTCTAATAATGCGAACAGAATATCTTGTTATTAGAGTATTTAAATATTATATTGCAACGAGTATACTATAGCTATTAGAAAGCTTTGAATATTACATTCAATATTCATACAATATTACATTTTATGATTTGATTCTTATCGAAAGAATTACATACACGTTTTTAATTTATATTCAATTTAGAAATCTAACTGACATAAAAATTATTTAAGATACATTGTAAAGCACTGAACAAACCATTGATAATGCTTTAAATAAATACTAAATAAAGATATCTTTGAAATTTAAGCTTCTCGCGGATATTCAATATTTTAAACAGTATTTTTTCAGTCTGTAACACAACTATAGAATCTGATCCATAAATTTGACAGATTGATTCATGATTTGTTATTTTTTTTATTTATTTAAGAAGTCATTAATTTACAAAATAAAACAAAGAAATGATGTTACCCGAATGATGTACAATGAATCAAATATTTTAGTTTGGAATAATACATTTCATAAAACAGAATTCTAATTCGAACATTGTGACATGACATACGTAGGTAGAAAGAATAGTAATCGTCTGTGGAACGAATTACTTGTTAAAATGATTATTTTCTGCAAAACATAAAAGCTGTTATAAATATTTTTTTCAATATTTAAAAGCAGTAATTTAATTCGTGTATCTGTTTGAAAATTTATAATTTAGGAAGTTAATTTTTAGTTTTAATGGCTGCCATTTTCAGGATTTTAAAATTCTTAAACATGCTGTAAGAAAATTTTTCAGAACAAATCATTTTTGTTTGAGATATATTTGTATTAAAATATATCATAATTCTTATTAACGTTTACAAAACTTTCTACCTTCTCTCTCTTTTACAGAATAAATTTCAATTTAAAATAATTTATTTTGTTAAGACCTTTTCGTAAAGTTTCAAAATACAGTTAATTCTTTAACCTAACGAATAAGTGCGCCCTCTATACCAACGTGAAAGATGGCATTTATTTTCTAGATACGCTATTGCGAAATGTTAATTTCTAAAGGTTTAATTAGTGAGCATATTTTCTAATTAGTTAAAGTCAATAAGTACACTTTATTTAAGTAAATGTCATTCAAATGACAAGATTATTCCTTTATTTAAAGAAACAGAAACAACGTAAATAGAAATCATTAAAATAGCATAAACGAAGATTTGCTAAAATTACACGAAAATAAAATAAATTTGCGGATAACTTTACTGATATATTCATATTTGTAACATAAAAGCATAAAAATACAACATGGAAGTAAACGAACGAATTAGAATTAATATATAAAAGGAGAGAAATGGTCTTTATAGTTATTGTATCCCAGTTGCAGGGAAAGTCTGTTAAGAATTCGAGGTACCCTAGTGGTCTTTCCACCATCTAGTGACCTTATCAATGGGTTTACTGTCTTTGGTAAACGCTTTGATGACGCGCCCTCTTAATACTTTAGCGATCCTTCTCAATTTTTGACCTTCAGCCTGTTTTTACCTTTTTCTTCCTTTTTTTCTGTTTATACTGAAGTTTAAGCAAATGTTTAACGCAACTTAGCCAGATTCGATTCTTGAGCTCTGTCACTGTCCCGGTGTTGCCATTTGAGAAAATGCATCTAGAGAGCTCCAAACATAAATTTCCGGCAAATCTCACAACTTTTCCTTCTGGTGCACTGGCCCTTTCAGCAGGAATTTCGTCTCTTTCTTGACATCGCTTTTTCTACTTCAACGTCTCGCTCTGCTTTTCTGCTCGAGTCTTTGATTTGTAGCTTATTTTTTCGGAGAGGTCGACCCTCTTCTGTCAATATTTTCTTCAATAAATAATAAATTTAATAATTTTGATTACAAACAATAAGAAATATTTTTGATTACAAAGAATCTTATATTTTGACATAAATCCACAAGCAATATATTTCCATAAAATCTCCAGATTATAAATAAAATATTTATGAAAAAGGTCTTATATCTTTTTTTTTTTTTTTTTTAAACAAAATTGTTTTTTTTAATCAATCTATAGACTAAAAAACGATAAATAAAACAGGAATATAAGCAGTTCTTTCGAAACTACTGCTTTGAATTCTAAAAAATTAAAAGGAATTTTTGTTTTCTATAACGCCTGCCTGAAAAAAAAATTAATTATTTGTTTTCTGGGGTTCTGCAGGAAAAGACACTATTTGATTTTTCTAAACACTTTCACATATTTATATATTCCTTAGCTTCTTTATTGTATAATATGAACGTATTCCATTTCCGGCAAGGATTCTTTAAATACTCATTTTTCTTTTTATTTAAAAAAACTTGTAACGCAAATAAAGTTTTCAAAGTTAACCTCTATAATACAAAATATATATTCTTTTGTTAAAAAATGTTTAGAAGATTTTCCAATATTGTCGGAGCATGAATTGAATAAGATATACAAAAATTATATGCTCCGTTAATTCTAAGCGTTAATGCACGTTAAAAAAATCCTAGATTTCTTCATATCCGTGTGTGTCTTTAAAAATATTTATTTAGGTATAGCATTGTTATTAATTCAGTTGTTGGTAACCGAAAAAGATACAAAAAACTTTTATCAACATTTAAGTAATTTATAAAAACAAAAATGATCTTCTATACATGTTTCTCTTTTTAGGTGTTTATTATTATTATTATTTTATTTATTTATTTAGTGCGATAGAGACACGTCATTAAAGACCTTTAAACTCTTCCGTGGTTGATGTTTTACGGGAAAAAAACATACACAAATGTTTCTCTAGCAAGCTAGTTAAATTAGAGACAATCATGAAAATAAAAAATGTTTGCGTATTATTTACTCAACATGCATATTACTAATGATTCCATTTATAACAGACTTGGGAGTAGTACACAATAAACAAATGGCGTTCCATAAAAACTGAAAGTACAATCATAAAAAAATTAATAAGTATATTTACAGCAAAAAATAAATCTTCATTTTTCAAAATACTTTCCCCCCGATGATATGCAACGGTCCCATCGTTGAACCCGCTTTTCAAAAGGAGCCGAAAAGCTTTTTACTGGAAATTCCTTCCAAAAACCTGCTTTGCTGAAATAACGTCTGATTCTGTATTAAGCTTTCTGAGCTGTCTTCAACATCGAAAACAGCCCGAAATCGCAAGGTGCGAGATCTGGACTGTGAGGGGCTTTAATCTTGGGGTTTACTAAAATATTTCAGAAGTAGTTACATGCGTAAGTGAAGTAACGTCCCTACCAGTTCATAACGCTTTCTCTATATGTGTTGTCGCAAAAATTTCAAAACTGAAACATAGTATTCACCATTCGCAATGATTTTTTGAGCCACAGCATACTGATAAATTACACCTTTGTGATCAAAGAAAATAATCATCATGACCCATCCAGCAGGGCGACTCTCTTCTACAACAACGCTAGAAGTTAAAACGCCTTACTTAACTAGCTGAGGTGAACTAGTAACTGAATAGATGCCTAGCCAGATGAGGCATCTTTTCAGCCTAGTTGGTTAGAGCATGACAAAAGCGACCGGTCAACTTTTCTTTGGATCCATTGGTCCAGGGTTCGAAACAGCAGCGCCATTCAATTTCAACAACTACTACTCATACCCCCTCCACGGAGCACGGTTTAGAATAACATCCCCCCGATGTCTCGGAAGAGACGTCCAGCGCCGAAAGTTCTTTAAACGAGCACGAAACTAGGAAAATAAAATCGTCTGCTACTTTTAGAATTGTTTATAAGTGTTCGGTTTCACCATTTTGAAAATATCGCCTGCACTTTAATTTTTTAGTTTCGTGGTGTTGCCATCATGTAAAAAAAGTAACTCTCGGTTTTTATGCAATGCCCTTCGAACCAGTATGCAAGAATGTACAAAATATGATGAAAGTTGTGATTTCATTAGAACCACCCAAGAGGCTATTTGAATATGCGACTAAAAGGTTATTCGAGCATTTTTCAAAATGGCATCGTAAATGTTTTTGCGTATATCTTGACGACAGTGCTCAATTTTTATCGCGCAGAAAGCATAAAATAGATAAGTGGTATGAAGAGTCATGTAAGTTTCATAACAGAGACTTTCCCTTCGCATTATATCGTTTATATTGCAAACTACGTGCAAACCCTTTTCACCTTTCCACCCTGCGGATTCCGTCACCTAATCGCCGATTTCATTTGATAAATAGCCCGAACGCAAGGTCAAGGCGGAGAAGAAGCGGTTGCACTTTTCAGACGCTTAATGAAACACTGATGTTACACAAACTCAAACAAAAACGATGACGGCAAATGTGTGGGTCGTTTCACAGAAGATACGTTGCCTTCTTCGAAGGTCAAGTGCTTTGTTTTTTGTTCTTGTTGAAGGAATTGATGGGGCTTCAGGTGATGGCCGAACGTCATCGTCAAAGTGACGTCATACGTAAATCGTTTTCTTTAAGTTCACCGGGTTAAGGAATGATGGAAACATTGGATACGACGCTGTCACTCGATGCAAGTGAAGTTTTTTTGAAATAAGCAAATAAGGAAAACAGTTTCCATAATTTTTCCTTTGCATATTTTGTTTAGTCGAACAGATACTGTACTCTAAATCGGTGATGGTGAACTTTTCGAACTCGACGTGTCACAACTTCGTAAAAATATGTAATTTGGGTCGCATCTAGACATTTCCAAAGGAAAAGTTATATTTTTCATATGTGTTTTTATAAAGCAAACACGAGCAATTCTTTACATTTGTCACTCTTTAGTTGCTGAGTGGTCGCACTGTTATTGGTTTTCATTGAGTCTTGGAACCGAGCTCGCGAGGGCCACTAAAGACCCGCCTTGAAGCCATAGCTGAAGTATGTTAAATCTGTCGATGCTCAAAGTTAAACCGTTGGCGTGGTGTGGAAGTTTGGAGATGGAGGTGTCGTCTTCGACCCTTGACGGATGTTTTAAATTCCCAGGTCAGACGCTAATAATCCTCCTATTGCTTCTAGTGTGACCTTTAGTTGCTGAATATCATTCGGTAAATCTTCAGTTGATGTTTTGTACTCTTCGAGCACTGTTAATGTTATCTGTAACCATTAATTTTACCTGTTGATTGTTCTGAAGATCATTTAAACACTAAGAACGAGGTCTTAAAAATATTTAGAGGGGGAAATATGTAGTAAAAGCATGCTAAAAGTGACTGTTAATTGATTCCACAACCTTAAAACGATTTTTTTCTTTTAAAGATTCTCAAGTTTCGACCTCGACTAACACATGGACCCAAATGTTGTGTTGAAATTCTACAAATTGCATTTCCAAATAATCAATTTGCATCTACTGGGAATTATTTAATTCCACAATATTGTAGACTGCTACATCTGAATACTTTATTATTTTAGATGTCTGCTCCTGGTTTGAATTGTGCAACGGACTCGCAACCGGCTTTGTTTTCGTCGTCGAGTCGTGGGTTCGAGCCCTGATGCCACTATACCGTGCAGCAGGGCTGTTAAAATTAGTGGAGGTCCCAAATTCCCCTTGGTGTGTGTGGGGGGGATTGGTTTTATTAACGTCGCACTAGAAACAACACGAGGTCTATTGGCAACTCGTGTGTTGGGGAAGTTTGGAGTGGGTGGAATACGTTCAGAGTTTACTTATCTGGCTCTCTGAGCTTAAAAATGTTATGATAATTGTCCTTTCTAAAAGTGAAGTTTGCTGAACCTTAGTTTACATCAAGGGATTCGATCAACCAGCCGCGCGTCAGTTTCTAACAAGTAAAAGTCAAGCGGTCACATTGTATAACTAATATCGCAAAGTTTTAATTATCACTAAAATAATTGAAATATAGAAAAGTGATTTTTATTTTTAATTCTTACAATTTCTCTATATAGTTATCCATCCAAAGTTATATATTTCTCCCAGAGACTTACTGATCTTTCATTGTAGAATTCGGAATATCGAACTCTACCTTTTCCAAACGAAGGGTTACTTCAGTCTGTGTTTCTCAGAGCCAACATTAATAGCTATAGTGGGTGAATGAGTGATAGTGTTTTAATGGCGAAAGAGCCAGATGTGGCTATGCAGCGCCAAGCAAGTTTAGGCTGTGATCTAGACACGAGAAAAATTGAGGGAAAAAAAAGCGTGGTGATGTATTTTAAAGGTATAACAGGCAAAGCAGCCGTGCAAAAAAAGCCGTGATCTAGACGTGTGACAGAATCGAAAATAGAAAAATTGGTTGACAAAGGAGGATCGAAAATAGAAAAATTGGTTGACAAAGGAGGATCGAAAATAGAGAAGGATCGCTAAGGTATCCCGCACCGCATTAATAGTTGTAATTGACAACGTTATGTACATGAGGATCAAATAATATTTTTCGCAAATTTTATAAAGATATCTCGGTCATTTCTTAGTGTTAAATAACTAAAAATTAAAGATACCTCTACGCAGTGACGTGTCTAGAAAATAATTAGGAGGGGGGTGCAATCGTCATTGCCATAACAGAAGCATTTTTTTTTTAAAATTTAGAATTACCAATTGGTAAAAAGTAAATAATATCCTGCATCAATTTTCTTTCTCCTATTCAAAACTGCTCAAGTATTGATGTAATTTTATCAAATTATAAAAATTTAAAAGGAAAGATAATTTAAGAAAAATAATTAAGATATACCGTGAGAATAAAATTTGCATTTTTTAGGGGGTGCATTTTTTTAAGGATATAACCCCCTCCCATCTTCATCTACAAACCCTGAACCAGAGGCACTCTTTCAGAGATATAGCAAAGATTTTTCTATTCTTTTATCAAGGATTGGTTTAGATGGAATAATTGTTTTCTCGTCATGATGAAAAATTTTTTAAAGGTATTTTTTTAAAAAGTGTAAAACATTCATCATAGTGTAACAAAATAATTATATATTCCGATTTTGAGAAAAAAATATTGGGGAATGCGTCTGCCATTTTGCACATCTCCCGAGTGCGACACTACCTCTACTTCTATATCGAACTGGAATTATTTAAGGATAGTATCCTTTTTTCAGTGTATCCAGCTTATCCAGAACCCATAACCAATTTACTTTATCTCTCCCAACTTTTCTATATGAATACCCTATTTTTAAAATCTAACTAAAAAAACCAACTCTCATTAAAAACTCATTGGATACCAGCTAAAAGCTGTCATTTTCAACAAAATCAATCATCGCATCTGAAAAATGTGTACCTTACCAGCATTTCCATGAATGCCATCTGACCCGTCACAGAAGGGACGCAGACGAGGCTTTTTGGAACCGGGCCACACAAGACGAGATAGGGACAGAATTGTGTAATTATATATTTCTCTGTAACAGAGAAATAAGATTGTGTAAAATTATATTTATTTGACCCAAGGTTATCGACATCTTTTCTGGATATCAAGGTAATTTTGAACCACGGTCAAATGTGAGAACAACACCCCAGAAAGTACCTATCTCTGGCAACGTCCACATGGTTGGTTTTTATTGGCGCCATATTCAGTTCAGTTGCGCCAAATGCTAGGAACAAATGCGTATCTTAAATTTGAAGGGCGGTCGGAACAAAAGCGGGCATCGGTGCAAAGTTAACAGGTGGGACCGCGAAACTAAAAGCGCTCTGCAAAATAATTTATTTTATTAGCCATAAAAGGGGCTATTGTTTTAGTTGGATCACTTTTGGCTAACCAGATCACTTTTCAATTTTTTTTTATTTCTTGCTTCAATTTTAATTACGTTTAGTTTAAATCTATTCAATTTAATAATTTATTGTTTGATTTAATTTTAATTACATTTAGTTTAAATCTATTCAATTTAATAATTTATTGTTTGATTTAATTTCATTACATTTAGCTTAAATATATTCAATTTAATAAAAAAAAATCAAGCAAAACTAAGTCCCCTCCCTGTTTTAATTGGAGAACATTAATAATAAAATGATTGAAAAATTTTCGTGAATGATACTTATTGCATGCTACCGTATCGCTCACAATTTAACATTAAGAAAATATTTTTACAGAGTCTGAACATTTTCGAGAGAGAGGTTATCAAGAAACTAATTCTTCTGATAAGAAGTTGGGGGGGGGGCCCCGGCAAGGGTTTTGAAAGAAGTCAAGCAAGCAGAACTGTAAAATGTGTATTTTGAGTTTCTAATTGCTTATTTTTCTTAATTATGAGAATTATCAATGAAGTGAGAGTATGCAAATTCTTAGAAATCGAAAAGGTTTTATTTTTTAAGAAAATTACAAATTCACACACGTACATGAAAGCCTATTTTAGGACAGAGTCGCCTTCCTTCTCAAAGCACTTTTTTAGCAGATGAATGAACTCTCTTGTACCTCCCCTTTGGGCCCATTGTTTGAGTATGGACCTCATCGGCCGTCGAAATTTTTTTTTCATCCATAAACGACTTCAGAAAAATGAAAAGATGAATATCTGAAGGTGCCAGATCAGGGATGTGAGAGGGGTGCAAATGATGTCCCATTGGAATGAGTGTGAGAGAATATAACACGCAAAAAGATAACTAGGGTACCTCGGGGTATGGTTTACGTATTGACCTCATGAAGGTAAGCCCCAAATGCAGCCGACATAAAATGAAATGTTGCTTTTAAGGCTCCCGTCTACCCGCCATTTTGATTTCATGGACGTAATGTTAATCCTATGGAATTCCGACTTTAATTCTCCCGTCTTTACTATTTGATCTATTTCAATGCAATAGAGTGCATCTGAAAGAGCAAAAAATAATGAATGCTTCGGTGGAATTACTTTTTACCTCTGATTTCTAAAAAAACTCTAGCTCTGTTTTAATGATTCGTTTGCAAGTTTTCAGTCTTTAAAAAATCTTTATTATTTTTAGCTCTTTCAGATGCACTTTACTGCATTCGAATAGATGAAATAGTAAAGATGTGAGAATTAAAGTCGGAATTCCATAGGATTAATATTACGTCCATGAAATCAAAATGGCGGGAGCCTAAAGTATTGGTAAGAGACACATTTATAAACCATGGTCAAATCCATAGTTTCCAGATTTAAATTAAGTCTCGGTGAACCGATATGAGAAGAAAAAAAATGCGGCAATTTTTACCTATCCTTCTAGACACCTCGACCAATAACGTGCAAATAACCGCCAATATCCGAAGAAGGAAGCCACATTTAAAAAAGTTTTTCGATAATCTTGACCGTGATTTAAAAACTTTTGAAGAATTTTAGTCATTTTCAGTCGATTCACGATTGCACATGATTTAAGGTCGATTAATCGATAGGTTATTAAAATATTCTATTCCTGTTTCATTTCAATCCAATAAAAAAAAAATTAGGAGAAATTTATTATGACATATTTTTGAAAGATAAGTTCGTTACTAGTTAAAACAGACATCAAACACGTACACAAAAACTCTCGCGATAAAATTTCGAAAAAGCGGTCAGCTGCGACATTTTGCGGTTATCTAAAATAGCCCCTTGGGTGGCTAACAATTTGATTATCACGCCCCAAAAAATGTTTAATAATAAAAATTTTAAAAAAGGCCACTCTCTTTCCACTCGGTAATCGCGCAGATAATCGACTACGCTACGTTGATTTTAAAACGGACATACCTTCAAAAAACGGGCACAGCATCCCTCCCAGACATTAAAGTTCACACAAAATCAAAACAAAAAAGAATGCAGCACCCATTCAACTAAACTCCATTTACGATCGGAATCCCGAGATTTTAAAGCGAGCCTTTAAGTATGTTAATGATACAAAATCACATCTAAACGAATCCCAGTCGGGACCCAAACCCTTTCCGATGACATAACTTCTATTCGAAATGCCTCCTTCTGCGATGGAGGTAACGGCACCCCTCCACGGGTGGTGAAGAACTGCTCCGAGTTCAAAACCGAGAGCAGACAGCTCTGAGGGCGAAATTACCCACTGTGACAGGAAGGTAGTGGTAGGGAAACCTTCGATGGTAGTTTCTACCGAGGTTTCAATATAAGATTTTGGGTTTGTTTTTGAGGAGTTTCGCTTGTGTAAATTATTGTTCATGACAAGACCTCGGAGAAGAGCAAAAAATTGTGCAAATTACCAGAGGCTGGAAATTTGGCCCCGAGGCCGGCCTGAGGGGTGTGAGCGCGCAAGGCTCCCGCAGCCGAATGATTGTGCAAATTGTAAAAATTGCTTCCTTCTCTCTCTCTTTTCCTTTTTACAAGCATTTATTTAACTTTATATGTTCGTTGTATTTTTGTATGAATATGCACGCATGTTCGAGGTGGCTGTTAAAGGACGAGACTGATGCTGCTACTTAAAAAATGCGCATGCGCCAAACGACAGCTGTGTAGCGTGAAGCCTTCTCTTTCGATTGGAGTGCCTCACGCTTCTGTTAACAAATCCCATTGTGAAATTTCCCATGAAACTTGGAAAAACCGCTACTGAAACTTATAATTTATTGAAAGGAATTGACAAAGAACTCGTACGGCAGTCTCCTTATTTAATAGCCATATATTCGTGCATATATATCTGTATATTTTTATATATGCCGAACCAACAAGCCTACTGAAGAGCGCGGACGTGCATTACTAGACGCGGGGAAGGCATGCGACGCCCGAATCATGCGAAATAGCTGCAGCCAGTCTATCTATAGAAAGTGATAATGATTGAGAAGCGTGTGGTTCCAGAGAGACTGACTGCTCTGTGTCGTTTGGTCGCTAATAATTTAGCACCAACATTGTGTTGTAACTGCAGGACAGTTTTTTTTTAAAAAAATTATTTTTCGTACAATTACATTAAATTAAATTAAATAAAATTCCCCTTAATTTTTTTGCAGAATGTTCTTGATTTCTTTAATGGGGCTTGGGAATACGAGTCACTTCTCGTGACTCGAGAGATAAAAGTAATAGTTTTTAACGTATTTTAATAGCGTTAAAAAAGCCAATAAAACAATGTTGAACAATAAAATGTTTAGAGCCTTTTACGAGGAAGATTAACTATATAAATCTACCTGTATCAAAATGTACTCAACGCTACTGTGACGTTATCAGCCCCGGCTACACGGACCAACCTAAAGATAAATCTCTGAGGTCTCGTAATATAATCTCCCAGGGGCAGGGTACCCGGTTATACCCTCAGACATTGGGTACCCGATTTAGCCGGCTCTTGCGACGTGCTCGAGCTACAGTGGGACTATTCTTTCTTACACCGCATTTCTATTGGAACTTAATGGACTATGTGTCATGGTCCGACTATCGAATAAATTGCTCTCCCTTTCCAAACATAATAGATAGGTTTATAGTTCTGAAACAATACTTTGAAAGGGGAAAAGTCAAACAAGAATTAATTCTACAGAAACCCTTGTCGCGAGTCCTCAATTATTTTTGTATAGTTTATTAAACTGCAATTGGCAACGCCAGTCGATTTCGGAGAAAGTAAACAGAACTTGAGAACGTGGGCGATGCGTCGAATTCGAACTGCTATCTAGAACGATAATTCACCTCCCCTTCTGATTTGAACTACTTGTCTTTTGTGTGGGCCCGTCCAAATCGTCATTCAACTGTTGTAAAATTATCTCTCAATCCTTCTAACGGAAACCTTTTAGACATAACAATCCTATAATTTTTTTTTTTCGGACGCGTTTCATCACATTCAATTAACCACAGCAGTCTAGATTTAGGGCGTACTTCAATTCCGCAGAAATCGTGAATCGAATCATCAGGTAGACAGGATGCTCAAGAAAGGAAATCCTCGCGATAGTTTTGGTAACATTGAGAACAGAAATTTAGAACTACGTGTTACTTCTTCAGGTAAATTATAAAAAAATACATTGTTTTACTGTCCGAAAGGGAAGAGCTTGACTTGCAGCACCACAAAACCCTCCAAAGTAGAACCGCCGAGCGACATCATGGACCGTTGAAGAAACGCATTCTTCTGAAAATGCCAAAACAATCCTGTTTCAATGTAAAAGTCTCTCTGCAGAGGAGAAGGAAGCTTTCATAAACAACTTCGGGGGGATGTTTAGCTGTTCAGAGTCATTGACTCATCAAATGACTAGACCACGGAAGCTGGTCTTGCTCTTTTCGCTTCATTTCACTTCAGAACCCTCGCACGCTTTACTTTCACTCTCTGTTGCACAGTTACTCTCGGCGAATGAGGAGACTTTTAAAAATAACCAAATGGCCAGACAATAACATATCTCGTTGGCCGAGGGGGTGTTGAATTTTCCATGACTCCATGTTTGCAGTTATCAAATTTTATCTCTGTCCACTCAACTGTGTTTTGGTATTCTCCAGTTTTAACTTAAGACTTTATAAAATTTGTATTAAAACGACGAGCCTTCAATTTAAGGCATGCGCCTGCCTTTGGAGCACTTTTTTCCCAAAAGAAAAAAGAATTTTTGCGAAACACTTACGTTTTTAGTTACAATGGTCTATAGAATGGTAAATTCAAAAGTTATTTTCTTGAACTTAATTTTTATTTTTCAAATTTTGTCCCTATTTGGTTAAAATTTAGTAAAAATTGACAATCACGCTTAAGTTATATAACAAATTCTAATTAATATATTTCAATTTTTGTTTCAACGATATATTAAGTATACATATATCTGTGTTGTGAAGCAGAAAAATGCAGTTATTTCTTACACTTACCGAGTTATACCAAAACACAGCAAGATTTTACAAATAAAATATATCACTTTTTAAAACAAAATTAGTTCCGAAATAAAGAGCTATATAATTAAAAGCTATGCTTGAGGTTCATAACATACCTTAAGATATGCAGAACATTGTGGTAAAATATCATTTGAATATATGAAATACTTTTATAAGAAATGAGATTTTTCGAGATAAAAAAAAAATTTTTTTAATCACCGTTTTCCAGAAAATGCAAATCTAAAAACCAAAATTAAGTGAAGAAATAGTTGCCAGATGCACCTACAACTATAATAAATAAATAAGTAAAGCTTAATTTTTTATTTAAAAAGTAAATTGTTCATTCACATCGTTCAAAAAGGAATAAACAACTGTTTAAAACGCGTGTTTACATTTCGATCTCGAAAAACTCCACTACCGGTCGCTTGAAATTAAACTTTCGGTTTAAAATCTATGACTTTGTTTCTAGATGCCCCAGAGACAAATGCGAACCGTTTTTGAAATCGTGAATATGTTGGCTTTAATAAAAAGTAATAAAGAAGCTTTCGAAAATTTTCTGGAAAACAGCGATTTTAAGGTAGACACACCCTTAAACAAGGATGGGTCCAGGATTCGGAATTCTCAGTTCGAAAGAGTCGTTGTAACAAGGGCTGGCGTAGATTAAAAATATCCTTGTGTTGGCGCAGTGTAGATATAGATATTGGGGTGCCGACTCAGGTGTCGATCTCGCCATTTGATCGTGGTTAAAAGTTCGGTTTTGATTAATTAATTTTCGCGTTTAGAAACAATACGAGGGTTATTACGGCGGAACTTTGAACCAGCGACGAGCTCCCGTGAAATGCCTTCTCACTGTCCCAACTTCCACGCAGAACTAATAGGAACTACTGGACGACTTGCAAATATAATAGAGTATTAACTATTTTAAGAATAGGGTTGATTGGCTTTATCAGCGCAGTACCATTTTTAGCTCAATGGATCTAAAACAACCAACTCTTTAATTTACAAAGGGGAGGAGGAGGTTTGGTTAGTTTTATTCTCGTCACGCAAAAATATTGCAGTTTTTCAACGAAATAGTCTCACAGATAGAATTTAATAAATTTTAAGAGTTGGAACTTTCCTATTATTTATAAGAAATAAATTATTTGAGTGATTTTAGCAACGTCGCACTAGAAGCAACACTAGGGCTATTGGAAATGGATCTCGTAATTTTAAACTGCGATCAAGTGACGAGGACGACACTTGGACTGGCACCACTCTCTTCTATCTTCCACACTACGCCAACGGGAAGCCTTGGTAGATTTAACGTGTATCAGTCCAGGCTACATGGTGGGTATTTAGTGTCATCAAGGCTCGAATTCAGAACTCTGCGAATCCCCGCGCAAAGAGCTTTGATAGCTCTGCTATCAAAGCTCGGGCGGGAGGGGCGAAGTATACGTGATCTGGATAAATCTCTGTGAATACAAGAAAGAAAAAGGGGAAATGACAAGGATCGGAAATAAAGATGGGTCGCTTCAGCATCCCAGAGAGAGAATTACTTATGTTTACTACTCACAGCTAACTTCATGGGAATAAGAAAAGGCCATTCGGATATCTAGGGGTGTCGTACATCCCGTAATCTCCTGAAGAAGATACGCCCCTGAGAGTACGTTTTTCCCATGACGGAACTTTCAAAAATCTCAAAGTCTCTCTGCAAAGGGTACTTCAGTAGCCTAGCAGTCATGGTCGCAAGCTCGCGGCCACCGGTTTTCGTTGTCGTGGGTTCGATCCCTGATGCCATGAAAGACCCGCAGTGTAGCCGGGGCTGATTCACGTTAAATCTGTTGAGGCTCAAAGTCCTCCCATTGGCGTGGTGTGTAATTTAGAAGAAAGAGGTGTCAACCTCGTGGTTTGACCGAGGTTCAAAATTACGAGGTCCGTCGCCAATAGTCCCATGTTGCTTCAAGCACGACGTTAATAAAATCAACAATCTCTCTGCAAAGGAGAAGAATTCGACGACATGGATCTATTCGAGCGTTTCCGGCCTCTTAGTTCGCCAGCCCAACAACTAAACTTGCGAAGTATTTAAAGTTGATGTAGCTAAGATTCGAATTTAGGATCTAAAATTCCGTGATACTGTGTAAACAAACACAACCCTTCGAAATTCGAATCGTGGGTTCGAACCCCGATGTCACTAAAAGCCCGCCGTATATCGGGGATGATGCATGTGAAATCTGGTCGTGGTGCCAAATATTCCCATTGGTGTAGTGCGGACTTTTGAGAGGTAGGGGCCAGTTCGGGTAGGGTCCTCTTCACTTGACCGAGGTTCAAAATTACGAGATCCATCGCCAGTAGATTTCGTGTTGCTTCTCGGCGGTAATTAACAAGCACATCAAAGTGTCTGTGATTCGTTTTTATAATTAAACAAACAACATACGTTTCTATACAATGTATGTGCTAATAGTCCTCTATTGATTCTGAGTGGGACCTAAATAAACAATAATCACTTAATTTTTCAGAGAAAAAAGATTTCGTAAAGGAAAAACTATTTTTATTGTTAATTCTATTTGTTAATTTATCAATCCTTAAACACTAAAATTTAGCTCCCTTTGGATCTTTAACATCGATTTCAACTTTGTATCGTTTCGATAAAAGTTCCAAAATTAGCGTGTGTATCTATTTCTTACGATTGTGTAATGTTATGAAACATCTAGCTATAGTTTAACGAACGGAAGTTCATTCAGAAGTTCTCCTTGAACCCTTCAATGAAGCATGACGATCACTATTTCATTGATAGTGTTTTTGGAAAAAATACTACACACATAGTTACTGAATCGATTTAACAATCGATTCATCGCCCCAATTGATGCTCTGTCGATGAATGTTAGCCGATGAAGATTAATTTTTCAACAAACTGCTCAACAGCCGAGTGGAGGGGAAAAAAACTATCTTTTATAGAAAGTTGTTATTTTTAATTATTTTTACATGGGTAGAAATAAATAAAAAAAAAAATCTCAATCAATCAATCAAAAAATATTTCGGGATAATAGTCTGTGTTGGTCCATATCCTTCGTAACTCAATTAGAAAGGAATATTTAATTTGGAAAGGATTGAGAAATCAATCAATCAAAAAATAATATTTCGGAATAATAGTGTTTGTTGCTTCACCTCTCTCATATCTCAATCAATCAATCAAAAAGGAGTATTTCGGGATAATAACCTTTCTTGTTTCACATCCCTCATAACTCAATCAATGAAAAGGAAATATTTCGGAATAATAGTGTTTGTTGCTTCTCATTCCTCATAACTCAATCTATCAATAAATCAAAAGGGAATATTTCGGGATTATAGCCTTTGTTGTTCCACATCCTTCATAACTCAATCAGAAAGGAATATTTAATTTGGAAAGGATTTGAAAAGATTGAGGAATCAATAAATCAAAAGGAAATATTTAGGGAAAATAACCTTTGTTGCTCAACATGTCTCATAACTCAATCAATCAATATATCAAAAGGGAATATTTCGGAATAATTGTCTTTGTTGCTTCTCATAACTCAATCAATGAATCAAAAAGAAGTATTTCGTAATAACCTTTGTTTCTTCACATCCCTCACAGCTCATTGAATCAAGAGGGGATATTTCGGGACAGTAGCCTTTGTTTCTCTACATCCCACATAACTCAATCAAAAAGGAATATTTCGGAATAATAATCTTTGAGCTCTTCATTCATCGAAACTCACTCGATCAATGATTTAAGGTTCCTATTCGCCAATCAATAGCAATACTTTAGTTTTTTTTTCTGTTAAATTTCTCAAGTGATTTTCTTTACTCACTGTTTTTTTTAATTTTAAATTCTTATTTATTGAAGAAGCCAGATCTTTTTTTAAAATTTTTACTTAAATTTTGTAATTTCCTGGACAAGTAAGAGGCCGAACAGCTAGTAGACTGGAAATTAAAGGCTCCCAATAACCATCCAACCTATAACTTGCCGGCCGACGAAAGCGTTTCGTCTTTGAAGTGAATTCATCGGAGGCAACCTATTGTTTCGATGACTGCTTATTTTCCGACGCATAACGACGAATCCATGTCTTATCGACGGTGACAACTCGACTCGAAATGATTACGAGGTGACAGCACTCAGATTTTGATTGACGGTAACTATCTCCCAAATTAAAAACAAACCTGATAATCCTTGTCACATTTGATCCAACTCAAGTTCCGTCATCGTCACTCGACCGCCGATGAAAATTACGGGGTCCGTCGTCGACATCCCTCTTGTGGCGTCAAAGTCGGTCATCAATAGACAATCAATCAGTCAATTGTGTTGGAAGAGGGGGAAAGGCAGCTCTTTTTTGATTTTCAGATTTAATAACTAGCATTTAATCGAGTTACAATGTATTGTTTTGTGCGAAAACAAACACATTCGATACAATATAAAACTTTAAAACTATTTTATTTACTCGATTCGTAACGAATGTATGTCTTTACCAAGCGATAAATATTTACAATAAAATAATATATTTGCGTGATAGGCACAATAACATCCTTTAAAACATTTTATTCCCATTCTGTACAATATAAAATAAGTCGATAACAGTACAGTTCTATCTAGAATATTTTTGAAAAAAAAAAACATTCGTACTTTATCCCATAAACACGGAGACCTTAAAACAACTTCGGCATCGTACATATTCACATTTTATTTATCACTTTATTGTGTTTATTACACGGTGATATTTCTATTTAATGTTCACATATTCCTCGAACACTTGCATTCTTAAAATGCCATTCCACACTTGTGCTTATGTGGCCAGTTCCCGAGACTGTTTTACGGAGAAACGTATTTACGCTTTTCCACGAAGTAGTTGGACGAACTATTTTTTTCCCTTTTGATAGAGACATTACTTTATGGGCCTTGATTAAAGGGCAAGTGGGTTCATGCATGTAAATTAGTTTTTTCGAAGGTAAACGGACGTATAATATGGGCTTTTGAAATTAAGATATCGGGGCATGTGTGGCTTTCTTAGATCGTTGTTGGTTCCTGACCTTTGCGTAGTTTTGACGTACTTTTTTTTTTCCTTCGAAAGGGCTTTTTTTATTTAGGAAAAAAAAAAAAAACAATGCGAAGGTTTTTGATCTTGTTCATTTACATAATTGACTAGTTTCATTCACGACTTTGATTTTTATGCTGGACCGTTTTCTTTTTGTGTCGAGATTTTATGAATATGCATTATGAATAATTAATTCGTTAATCGAAGTATTAAATATATTCATTAATAATACGATCGTTTTGCGAAAGATTATGGGTATTGTTGAAGAAAACAAGAGAGCTTTTTTTTTTTATTGTATTGTTTACACAGTCGTCTAGTAATAGTACAGTGACTGTAGGTTTTGGGTTCAAAGTTCACTTACACCAGGGATGGTGGTCCCACTTGATACTCGTCGTGTAGCGAGGCTAATGGGCTTAGGGTTGGAGAGTAGGGTGCGAGCTTTCACTTGAACGTTCGTCCTTTTCACTTGAACGTGGCTTAAGATTATGAGATAGAATTTTTTTGGAATTTGACCATTATTTTTTTTTTTGGCGGAAATAAGTGTTTTTTGGCCACTCCCGATTAACGTAAGAAAAGCCTTAGTTATTACTCCTAGGAATTGTAAAATTTTTAATTATCACTAAAAATAATCGGATTAGAAGCTTTATAATAATTATTATTATTTTCGATTTCTCTACATAGTCATCATCAAGAGTTATACATTTCACCATCTTTTCTCGATCTGACGAAAGCCATCATTATAGAACACGGCAAAGATAGAACTCTATCTTCTCCCTGTTACGTACAATTTTTTTTAATGACAAACATTGCTTTGTTTATTTTTATGAGATACAGTATAACAAGAAAAGCGATTTTCTTTTGTTATATTAAAATGTTAAGTAATTTTATATATAAAAAGCCTAAGTTATATTACTTATGAACCATTTTAAAGCTATTTATCCCCCCCTCCCTAAAAAATACTAAAATCTCATTTCTTTTACAGGTATGCGTAACGCTACAGCGCTCAGGTGGTCAGTTGCTGATAAAATCTAGTAAGTACACCTTTACATCGAATTGTTATTTTGATTTTTGATTCTTTTTTTGAGACATTTTTATAGATTTTCTAGTAAAACTTTGGTATTTGTTAATTTATTGGGAAGATTTCTTTGAAAATTATTGAGAAGTATTCAATATCATTAAATGGTACAATATATATATTTTTTTTCTAAGATTTTTTTTTCCGATTTCAAAATATTCCAAAGACACTTCTCTTTAGAATTAGTATCTAAAACAAAACATGCAATGAGTTTAAAAATTCCTTTTTCTTATATTTCGTGTCTTAAATATTTGAGTCCGTAGATAGGATGTGACGGTTCTGATTTGTTAATTATTTATTTATCAAAAAAGAAATACCCTCTTAGCTTTTATTGATAAGTCAGTTTTGAATTCGAACTGAATAAAGATCTCGTGGCATTTCTCATACATTTAATAGTATTTATTCTACAATACATTTGTCCAGGCTCCCTGTATGCTGTTTAGCCTTTCATCACCAGTTACCATCCGGTCCAAGAAAAATTCGTTTGTTTTCTGAGTAAGGAGATATGTGGCAACTCACTCGATTAAACAAAGTTTGTTCACTTAACTCACGAAGCATCTGGAATGCTTGTAGACCCCTCCTAGCAACGACGGAAAATATATTCTACACTAAATATTATTAAATGTATGAGAAATTTATTGGTTTTTTTTCACTTCATAAGCGGACAGAACTTTCCGGTAGACCTAATTTAATTGATGTCAGAAAATGCATTGCATATTATTGAAGAGCATTTTAAGACTTGTTTCATTCCTCAATACTTATCCGTTTCCTCATAAGCACCCCTAAATAAGGTAAACTTACCAGATTAATATAACAACATCTGTCCCGAGAAGCTATGCAAATAGTGATAATCTCTTCGATTAGGAAATGTTATACATCGCATTACTATAGTTTCTTTATTTCCTTTCCAAAGGAGTAGAGACAAATGTTGGTTATAATTTTGAAATTAACACCACCATAGTACTCTATTCTATTAGAGGTAAAAAACCTTTTAACACCAAGCCTTAAGCTTTGAGTAATTACAATAGTTATTATGCATAACTATTAAAAATAAATTCCACGCTTCTAGGAACGATTTAATAAAAAATATATTCTTAATTGTTATCTAAGCACTTAAAATGTTTAGCAAATACATTTAACCTCATTATATTTAATAAAAGTTTTTATATGCTTATATCACGACCTAAGAAATTTTAAAATCACATTTGATTTATAAACTTGTATTGTAAATATTGTAGTTTTATTTAATTCTAAATTTATAAATAACCCTCCTGAACTTATGTGCCTCATCCTTAGTTTGACGTTTCCGAGAACCCAGTTGAATCACGCGTACCCTCTTCCAAGGTCACGGGTGCGCGGTAAATTCGTATATTTATAATTTTTAAAACTAGTTCTTTTGAAGTTGTTTTGGATAATTATTTTGCATCAAGTTATTCAATCTTTGATTACAAAAAGTAGGTTTTAATTCGACTTTACATTTTAAAGTAACTGACACGCTAAAATGTTTCACACTTTGCATTTTTATTTTGGTGTTAATCAGTATCGGACGTTTCGTTGAATCGTTAGAACGTTCCAAAATAAAACATTATAATTGTAAACAAATGTATAGCACGAAAGAGAAAAATATCTGTAATCTTCCCCCCCCAAAAAAAAAAAAATGTTTTTTTTTTTTTAGGATAATGGTACACTTCCCTGAAAATCTACTCTATAAATAGTTCTCATATTCTCAACGTAATAAAATGAGACTATTTCCTACACAGTAAACCTGATTTCTTTCTTATAAGCACTCATAAATGATAGGTATTGCACAGTATGTGTTCAAAAATTATGGAAAATTTAGATCCATTCAATGTTTGAAATTATTTTTAAGTTCAGTGTTTAGAATGTTAAGTTGATAAGGTCATCGAAAATTTTTCAAGTTACAAATGCAGTATCGTTTATGCAAACTGTACGTAAATCGCACGATTTACAAATGTAAATACAATTATTAAATGCTAATAAGTAATATCTTGTGTTTGTAAATATGATTTTCTTAACAGAAACAGATACATAAATATACAGTACATCGATGTTTAAATATATCTTCCATTGATTAAATTTTTTTTAAAAAAAAAAAAAAAAAAGGAGGAGCATTATCTAAACTCGGCATAAAATAAAATCATTTTTCCTCGTTGAAAGTGTTTCAGTTACCCCAAAAACATTGAAATGAGAAAATTTTCAAAAATGTTGGAATCTTTTTTGAGTCCAGCTTGAGAAGTCGATTATCTTAAAAAAAAGAAAGAAAAACTCATTTAAAAAAAACGTGTATTGTAACTGTTTGGAAACAAAGAAAAGAATACGGCTTAAAAAAAAATAAACTACAACTTTAACACTTTTTATTTCTACGCCCGATGGTGTGTGGAGAACAAAATATTTGGAAAACCATTTCGGAGTACTTCTAATCACACCACAGACGCAAATAGAATACCAAAACAATTCCGTGCGGATAAGGAATTTCCTCAAAATGATGATATACAAGCGAAGAATGATTCAAATGAATTTAATTATGACTCATACGCATTGGAATTCGAGAGGAGAATAGCATTTGCAGTTATAAAACACGTCTGAGTTATGCAGATGGATGTCATAATATGACACGCGCCGCAGACCGGCTAATGAGATTCTGCCCGCTTATGAAGCTTGCGACGAATCGAGATGTAATGATTGGTTGTTATTTCTTTTTAATGCGTTCCGGTGTGCTTTGATTTGATTTCGTTTTCTTTTTGGAACTTCTATGGAAAAACAAGATAAATTCCAGATCATGCAAATCCTTTTTGTGTGTAAACATGTACGAAAATCGGTATTAATGTCAATTTTCGTTAAAATGCCTAGGGGATGTACTCTCAAACGATTTTAGCTTTTGTTTCACTTAGAGAAAACGAGCGAATAATTCGAATTCGAAAATCCTTTAAGAACGGAGCAGTACGAGAATTCTTAGTTCGATTCTCACGTTTCGTTGAGAGTATAAATCTTTTTTTTTTAACTGAATTCGCCGATGAATTTTTGGGAATATTTATTTTATATTAGCTCAATTTCACTACTATTGAGTGGCAACATGTGAAAAATTAAAATTGTATAATTGAAAATTAATAAATTTTTAATTCGCTTCACTTTGCTAAAAATATTTGTTTTTCTCGACAAATTCGCTGATAAATTATTTAAACTGGAAGATAATAGAAAAAGCATTTAATATGGGGAATTTAAAGTATTATTTGAATTTGATCGCATTTCAAGTAATGAAAACGACGAAATTAATTTAACTGATTGAAGATATCCATGTCTGTGTGTGTGTTCACATTATCATAACACAAATTCTTACAATTATCTCTGTTTAACTTATTTTTGTACTTCTAAACGTCAAGTATGCATTTAAGAATTTTAAAAAAAAATGTTTGAAATAAATATTTAAATTATATTATTATTAAAATTGTAAACTATCTCTAATATTGTCTGTCTTCTCTTTCGTTTAAAATTGCTTTTATGAATAACGTGGAACTTTTGAATTTTTTTCCAAGTCTTCGACTATTTACTAATGAATTAATTCGAACACTAATGTGTTTAAAGTAGCCGACTCCAAATTTCCTTGTGATTTAAGAAGTAGTAGAATAAAGTATCGCACTTCGAGCAAACTACTGTTGTGACATTTAAGTAGTTATTTGAACATGATACAGTGTTGACGCAGACAGATTTCAAGTAACGCATTCGTCGCTTGATTTTGGTTGATGAGTTTGTCGCCTATGGAATACACCTAATTCTGTTTTTACATGATAGATATGTTCCAGGAGAATGCGTATAAAAAACACATTGCATCTATGGAAAAATGGAAAATTGGTCCCGGTCTTAAAAATCAGCAAAAATTGTGCAGTAACTTTTGTTATAGGTGAATTATGTGACATTATGTAAGGGGGCTACCACAAAATATTTCAGTTAGAATTAATAAAACAAACGTTTTAAAACTATAACTTAAGGTTTATTGACTTTTACGCACAATTAATAAATATGGATGTCACACCCTTCCTTGGGCATGTGATCAAAACGTGCATAAGATTTTAAAAAAATAAATTGAAGATTTGATTGTTTCTCTCGTCGATCTCCCTGCTGAGGGAAAACCAATTGTTTAAATTGTTTATTTCGATGTGTCTGAAACGTTTCAGTCAAATCGAACCAAGTGTCGCAGGTGTTTTCACTTTGAATAACAAACTCGAAATGCAGACAAAATTCCATATTGAAGTTAAAAAATAAGGGGAATTCTTATAAATGTAAATCGCATTACATTCCTCATCTCCATTGTCGCAGTTACAAAAATAAAATTAAAGCATAATTTTCATCTTAGAATTTAAATCGATCGCGTTAAATCGAAATTAGTCGTGTAAAAAGAGAATTTCTTTCTTTCTTTTTTTTTTTTTTACTAATTAGTGTTAATATAAAATAATGTAACAAAAATTCGTGTAGAAACAGAATTAGGTGCCTCAAACGACAGTGCTTCACTTACCCAAAGGCACAGGTAACTTAGTAAAGGTAGCAACCATTGTTTGTTTGTACAAACTAACGAAAAGAAATAAAGCGAAAAAATTCTTAACTAATTATTAACAGTAAACAGCCACAAATTTAAAAGAAAAACAAATTGAATTTGACTTAGCTAATTTCATTTTAACATGCACTAACTTTTTTTTTTTTGCTGTCAAGTTCTCGAAAAAATAGAATTGTTCAAAACGAATATTAGTTAACGTAAAGTAAGCGTACTTCCGAGTCTCAGACGCAATAGAAGAAATTACTGTCAAGAAAAGAAATGTCTTCTTCAAATTCCTAATGTATTTGTATTTTCGCAAGCAATTAATCTTCAAAAGTACAAAAACGTTGACAACGTTAACAACTAAAAGAATAAAAACAGATGATTCTTCCATAAAGATCAATTGCTAAATCCAATATTAAAAAAAAAAAGAGCAAACGATAAGTTATTGGAGTAGACAACAATATTCTGTTCGGATACTAAAATAAAAGCAGACGATAAAAAATATTGAATTAAATATATCTTAGCGAGGTGTAAATACACCTTAAGCAACCTAAATGTAATTATTATAATCATAATGTATTGTAATGTCGATCTTTTGAACTTAACACTATGTATCCCTTATTTTCTGACCACTTTTTTGTTGACGCCATTTCCTCATAACTACAACATGGTACCGCATGTTAACAAACCTGAGTCCGAAAAGCAAAAAATACAAATGATCTTTGTTTCATGCCAAAGGAACAAAAGATTTTATGAAATTGCGCAACATTTTGTCGATTCCGCTGGAATATTTCGTATTAACTGATTTTTAATCATAATTATTTTCGTATGAAACATTTTCCACTGTACTTTCAAAAAAGAAAGAAGATTTTAAAAAAATATTTAGAATTTATTTTTAAACAAGTAATTTTCAGAACGGTTTTGCGTATTTCGCAGAAAACATTGAATGCGAGAATTCCAAAAAGGAAACATATCATTTTATTCCTCGGTGAAATCCTTCGAAGGTTTGCAAGAATAAAACATCTCAACCACGGTGAGTTTGTTGCTCTTTAAGTACGTTCCGACAACGTAAAAAAAAAAAATCTTTCCGAAAAAAATTTGTTTTCAGTTTTACAATCTTACCGGTAATTCTTTTCGACGTAAAACCTACCACCATCCAAAGTACCCTCCTTCTCCGAACAAGCCAAGACAATACTCAAAAGGAAAAAAGAACTACACAAAAAAATGGCGGTCAAATGGCAAATTTCCCTTTGACTCAACATTCACTTCCTTTCGAACCGTTGCCAAACGCTGCGATCAAAAAACCGACCGTCGTAGATAAAAATACCAACTTCTTTCATGTGGTGGGGGGAAATTAGTGAACCTTTCAATTAAGCAAGGACTTTCTCAACGCTTCGTCAAGAATGGTCTGAGCGGTGTGGATTTTTGTCAAGATGATTACAGTTTGGGGTAACCATTCCAAAGGGGTTTTTTGAAAGGCATGGGTTGTGACGGAACGGGTAGAATAAAATGTGTACCTGTCAGACGAAATTAGAGACCTCCCAAAGGCTGATTAACATTTGCAGGTCCCAGGGCCCGATTTTGAAAGGGGGAAAGTATATTTGATGTAAAAGTGATGACGAAAATAATGGTATTAGTGGGTCGGGTTGTTTATTAAAAAAAAAAATGGGAATGGACTTTCCTACTTCTGTAAATAAGGCTTGCGAAACATTGTTTCGAACATCAAAATAAGTTTCTGTGCGTCAGCGCAAACAGACGCCTAGTGGCCGATAAGTGTATTAAATGACCCTAAGAAGGTGGGTTTAGTTCCTAATTCCATGAAATACCTAGATTGTAGGAGAAGACCATTAATTTTAGGAATGTCAATCCATCAACGCTTGGATGCCAACGAAATTTTTTTTTTTAAATATTTCTCTTCAATACGGAAATCAAAAAAAGAAAGAAAGAAAGCAATCAAAAACGTTTTTACTTTGAAACCATTAGATGTAAAAAAAAATAATGCACAATTATTCTGAAACAAGTTTTGTGTATACATAAACATCGAGCACGATTAAAAATTAAAAATGAAACATTTTCGGTTCTTGGAAACGTATGTGTGTGCATGTAACGATTGAGTCACCTCTCGTTCATTCTTTAGATTCATTTGTTCCATGACTAATAAATGCCCCTTGTAATTAAAGTTCAGTCAAATATCAAATAAAATTTAACTGAGTGTATTTAATAAAACAATTATCATTCATTGCATTTATTATGTCTGTTGGAGCAACTGTCCCATTTACTCAAAAGAATATTAAAAGATTTTACTTAATTGACCATTATGACAGCGTCCAACTATTTGACGATACATGACCCGATCAACGCACACGGTCTGCAGGCGTTCATGGATTATTAGTTCCACGAGCTCAGTCACACGGATAACAACGCGCACCTTCATTGCCGACCACATAGTCAGTCACGTCTCTGGCACGCTGGTCTGCCGCTACTCTCTTTCCTTCATCGCTCTGCGCGAGCGTCATCCCTCCTCCGCTTCCGTCGTTGAACCAGACACGGGTGTGGATTCTTATGACGATTGTTTGTTTCATCTGTTATGCCCCCATGGGTTCTTTAAAAAAATGTCAAAACTTACTTTCGGAACTTCCCTCGTATACATGAAATTTGGTTTGCATAATTGGAAGTTGAGTTGTTTGCATCAATTAGGGTGCGGGAAATGTCCATAAGGACACCTAAAGGGAAGTGAGCTTCACATTGGTAACCTTCTCTTATAACAAATAAAACATTCTGGGATTTACATATTCTAAGTATTTTGTGTGCATGAACGACATTCAAAATATGCATGTTTTAAATTTTTTAGCCAATTTTTTTTTTATTTGATCATCAGATTGTAAACACATTTTACTAGGAGAGAAACTCATGAACTTATTTAATCTATCATTTGATATTCTATATTTATTTTCTATATTGGGGGGACATACAGGAATAGGATTGCTCCATCTCTCTTGGTTGTAATTTAATTTACTTTTTTGAAAATTTTTAATTTAAATTTAATTTTTAATATTTTTTAACCGGAAGATGGTTCTTAAATTTAACAGATTCCTAGTCCACATGCAGCCCATATAAAACGATGCTTAAATCCGTTTATTTTTGGTACAAATAATGAAGATCCGCACATGAAAACATTTCCTTTAATTTAGAAAGAAACATATTAAAATGTGTAAAAGTATGAGAATTCCGTTTGGATATATTGGGCGCATGCGGGAAAATAATTTAAGATGGGAATGCTGCCAACCAATAACCGCTCGAGTTGCTTCAGAACAACATTATTCTAACGTTAATGAAATTAAATGAAGCAGTCTTTTGTTAATTGAATCAAATTAAGTAGTCAAATTTTATTCAAATAAAATTTAGTAATTGAACTGAATGTTTATCAGGTTAGTTAAATTATTTAAATCATATTACTTGGTCTAACTTTAATTAAATGAAATTAAGAAAGTCTTAAATTAAATCAAATCACAGGGATTCTGATGTTAATAAACCAAAATTACTGTTTAACGCTAACTAAATGAAATTACTTGGTCTAACGTTAATTCATTCAAATTAAGGAAATTAATTTTTATTTCAGGTATATTTAACTATAACCGGTTCTAAACTAAAAAAAGAATACTACATAACCCCTCTGTTTTATATTCACATTTCAACAGTCCAGATTTCACGCATACGTACAGATTTAGTTTGGTTTAGTTTTTATTAACGTCGCACCAGGGCTATTGCCGACGGACCTCGTAATTTTGAACCACGGTCAAATGACGAGGACGACACCTGAGCTGGCACCCTCCTCTCCTAACATCCACACCACGTCAATGGGAGGACTTTGGGCCCCCGATAGATTTAACGTGCATCAGCCCCGGCTACACGGCGGGTCTTTGGCGGCCAAGGATCGAACCCGCGACTGAGCGAAAACAGCCGGCCGCGAGTCCACGACCTTGACCACTAAGCTACCGCGGCCCTAGCGCAAACATACAGAATCAACAGTTAAATCATATTTTTAAATTTCGTAATATTCCAATCGTACGGGTATTTAAGATACATGGATTATTTAAAAAGATAGATAGTGAAGCATTAAATTTATTTTCCTTTTTAAAAGTTTAATTTCTTGTGTAAGAACACAAACTCTGCGTAAAATTAAAAATGCATTTTTTTTTGAAGAATTCCAGCAACCGGCAGAACTTCTCAAAATATCAAATAACTTGTTACAATAAACGTCAGCGTTTGATTTATGTGACGTCATCCAAAGAGCAGATGTGAAACGTGAATTTTTATTTTGTTGCCACCTGCACGATATGAATACTTTCTTCGGACACGCCACCTCTCGACGAGACAAATTCGTTCTCGTGTTCGATCATTTTTCATAAACAGCTTCCTATTCCTCCGCAGACAGATATCGATGCGAACAAAGCGACTTCCATCAATGCATCGAAGAAGATATGAAAATCGAATGACTGTAATTACGGCGCCATAATGAAGAAAGCAAACATTCTTTTTCTTTCTCCTGTGTGTGTTTGTCAGTTTGTAATTCTGCGAAATTGATGGATTATTTCCCATGTAAAGAAAAGAATACACGGTTTATTTCCACGTAGCCTTCTATTTTGTATCGAGAGAAAGTCGTCAAACCATAATTTATAAAGAGAATCATTACTGGGAATCTGGCATCGGTGAAGTTTCTCGCTCTCGAAATGATATATTATTTCACAAGCTGATTGTTCTAATGAAAGTTCACGTCAGAATGGTTCGTGTTACACATTGTTAATGAATGTAATACAATTCAACGAAAGAGAAGGATCCATTTATAAGCCTTATTTAGCTTGGAGAAGAAAAAAAATACACAATGGGTCCTGATTAGCTTACGTTTATGTGTAAACGTGGAAAATAAATATTTGGAATACTCGATATTGTATCTATTTATCACTTTTGTAATTTTTTCCCCATTTAATTAATTTCTGAATCCTTTTACGGAAGAAGGGTTGTGATAATCGAATAATTTCTCGATTTCACGAAAAGAATAGCTCAGTCTAATTGGGGGGAAAGAGTATTTTATTTTACTTTAGTTTTAGTTTCGAAGAAATATTAGGACTTGACTCGCATCATAGATGTTGTTTTGTCTGAATATCATTGGGAAGGTCACGATTCCCGTACTTTAGAAAATTAAGGTCTGGAGGGAATATGTTATATGCAGACTCTAGTAAAGCTCGCAAAAAATGTCAATATTGTGAAAGTGATGCAATTTATTTACGTAAGCAGTACATCTAGATCCAGGCTGTTTTGCAAGTTGCTCCAATCAAAATATTGTGTTTTTTAAATATTTTAAAATGCTATGTAACAGGGGTGTAAACTAAAATAAAGCCTTAAAAATCTAAACTGTTTTGCTGTTTTTGGCCAAAAGTTCATATACACACCTGCGTATATTTTCTCTATCGTTATTGTGTGGGCTCAATTAACCTTACTTATTGTATTTTTATAAAACTCATTCGGCAGGCCTCAATGTAGGGCTCGGAAACTTGGCCTCTAATTAAAAATGGGGAATACAAAATTGCAATTTTTGAGAGAAGGATTCTCGGCGAAGTCAATTAAAATAGCCTTGTTTTGCTTCTGAAATGTATAGAATTTTTAATGAGCCTGATATCATTAAATATATTAAAACAAAACGAATGAACTGGGCTTCTTCTCATATTGTTAGAAGGGATGAGAAAAATTCAGGAATACCAAATCTTCGATGAATTGATTCTGCTGAATCGGATAAGGGCAAAAGATGGGTTCTCTTGGAGGAATCTTCAAAAGAAGGCCTTGGCCCACCCTCAGCTGTTGAGTCAAATATGATGTTTGCATTTTAAACGAACGTAATGAAAATTTTGTGAAAATTACAAAGACTCATTACCTTAGCCAGTAATGGGCTAAAGAGTGATGTAAAAATAAACCACAAAATGAAATGCGTCACAAAATATTCCCTACGCGGTTTTTAACCAAATATGCTCACAAAAATATGCAAACCTAATTCACAAAACTCTTGTGAATTCAACCTTCTGCGTTTCGCTTCCATGAACTATCCAATTTGGCTTGTAAAATGGATGCATTTTACCTACAACCAAGGCAAAAACTCGCCAATTCGTGTTCAGTTGGCCTCGGGTCAAGGTGAGTGCACTTTTCCCACGAGAACTACTGGCTGTTAAAACTAATTAACAGCTAATCCTTTAACGATTTTGTTGCAGGAGTGACGTAACATATTTGAAGAGACCACACCTATCCCCACCTAAAGGTAAATAACAATCGCCGACAGCGACGCTGCTGTCTCGTGTCGTGACGGAAGACGGAAAAGACGGCACACAGTTCCTCGAAGATACCATTTTCGATTTTATCGTTTTGCTTCGTTCCTAATTATTTAGTACTGCAGGCTTTTTAAGGCTGTTTTTTGATTTAATTGGAGTCGCATTGGACCAGTTCTTGTTGACTTTTTTCTGTACACTTTCATCGACGATGTCTGAACATCTAACGAAACAAAGCGTACATTTCAAAAAACTTGGGCCGGGACCTCGTGCTGTGATTGGTCGAAACGTGCTTTCGATGTTCAAATAAAGATCTTTAGTAAATGTATTAATGTGTCTTTAATTTTTGTCTTCGGGCAATCTTTATTCTTCTATTTATTTTATTAGAGTAGTTAAGCTGTATCAAAAATAGATTGTTAACAACGGCAGCATTATTTGAAATTCTTTTTCTTTCTTTCTTTTTTTGTTGTTTCTGTGTCCCCCCACAAATGGGTAACTTGCGTTTTAGAATGATGTGTTTTTTTTTTTTTTTAAATATTTGCGTCTAATACAGACAATCCGTATTGTCACGCAAAACTGATATTTAGCTTTTTACCTGTTAAATTTAAAAATGGCGTATTTTAAAAAGGGGATCGAATAAAAATAAGTCTTTTTTAACTGTGGCTAACGATTTTTATACATTCTGTATTGGAACTCGTGTGGTGACCGGGTGTAAAATAATAATCCCACTGTAGCTCCAGCATGTCGTAAGAGGCGACTGAAATGGGTACCCATTGTCTGGGGGTATTGCCGGGCACTCTGCCCCTGGGGATTATATCAGGGAGATCTCAGGAGCTTGCCTTCTTTAGGTAAGTACAGGCGTCATGACTACGAGGCACCCTGGTGATCTTTTCCTTCCCATGGGATTTACTGTCTTTGGTAAACACGGGCGATACACCCCGGGATATCCTAGCGGCCCCTCCCTATTTTCGACCTTTCATTTTGTCAACTAATTGTTTATTTTTGTCCCCAGTTGTTTCACCCGTCTAAATCACAGATTTTTGACGCAACGTGGTCACATATATGGGGCTATTGAACCATTAAAATACTATCGCTCACTTATTTGTCTTTTCAATTTCCTCTGAGACTCAAAGACTGCGCTGCCAGCCGTCGTATCTGGTAAACATCTCTTAAAGCAGGGTATTTTGGACTGTCGTGGTCACTTCGAGAACCTGGCTTCTTCTGGCTTGAAATTATTGTCGTGCCCAGTGTTGGGTCCCAGGTAACGAGACAGCGGACTATTTGGTTAAGAGGGGGCTGTGATGAAGCAGAATGTTTCTCGCCCTTTTCTTCACTGTACAATTAAAAACCATGTTAAAAAAAATCTATCAAAGCTCGTGCTCAGGAGGACCTTTCCAAACGTCTGTCTCCCAAGGCTTGGAAGAATGCTGTCTCCATTTTCAGTAATGGGCCAAAACACAGAGCGGTCACTGCATTTCTCCAAGCCACCGGACACGATTGCTTACGAAAACATCTTTACTGATTCAAAAGGGCTCCTTCCCCGAATTGCACTCCTCGCAGCTCTGGTGAGGATACGGACTCCGCTACTCTGCTCTGCGCTTTCTTTCTGAACGTTACTGGGAGGCTAGAGACACGGTGGATTCATGAAATTTGTTGCAGCATTTCTTTTTCCTACTTTGTGTTTTGTTCTCGTGTAATTGTTTTTTCTTTCTTTTTTTCTTTTCTTTTTTTTTTTTTTTTTTTTTTATTTTTTATAATCTGCCATAATAAATTAAAAAAAAAAAAAAAAATTCTCACGTGTAGATCACAGCTTTGCCTCATTTGGCTCTTGCGGTATTAAAAAGAATTAAATAAATATGAGTACAAATAAAAAAATTTTAAATCGAGATTTTATTTAAAGATGGACAAAAAGGAACAAAATTATTTTTATTTGTAAGATAATATACAATTTATTAAAGTCTGAATTTTTGAAACTTCTTTGCACGAAGCCATGGTACTTCATTTATTTTAATTGTTAAGGCGTCAATGTTTTTAAAATTATATATATATATGTAAGAATTATTTTTATACCTTTTAGTACATCCTTTAATATAAATCTTTTAAAATGTCTTTTCACTGGTATTTTGTTCCGAAATTGTAAATTTTTCTTCCCATATGTCGTCACATTGTTTTTCCATGTCACCCATCAGAAGCAAGTGAAGGTTGAATAACTGGCGGCCTCTCATCAAAGAAACTTTCCAGTGTCTTCTCTTGTTTCCTGTTTCGAACACACACAAAAGGAAAAAAAAAAAAAACAACTCCTCGTCTGCTGTAGGTACAAGACGACACAAAATTGCTTCCGGCGATCTCTCTTTTGATGAGTGTGCGAGTTCACAAAACTAAATTTTGCTCAAACTTTAGAGAGCACTTCTCCGAGGTGGTCCAGACACCCTAATCATCTATAAAACTCGCGTCTCTCGATAACTTTAATGAAAGATCCGTCGCAACGTCTTTGAATAAAGGCGTATTAGAGGGATGCGAAACAAAAATTTTGAAACAAGGTACACAGAAATAATTTTCTTAGATAATTGTGAGACTCGCTGATGTGTGCACAATGTTGACATCTTTATCTACATATCTGGTCGTGAATGGATGTTATTAGGACTAAATATAGGAATTTATAGAAAGAAAATGCCGCATAGCCTTAAGAGTTTCGGGGTTGATAACTTTTCGAAATGGAAATGTGTAATTATTCACCGGGCTGTGAACGATAGTCGGGAATCAGTGTCGAAGAAAAGCCTTAGCTTTCGGGTTTTCTTCTTTTGGCGTGGTGTGGACGTGATGCAATGTGATAATTGAGTTAAATGGCGCAAGAGCCAGATGGGATAAGCTGCGCCAAACAAAATATAAACGAGATCTAGACGTTTGAAAAATGGGATGGAAAGTGAAAATTAATTAACAATAAGGGTCGAAATCAGAGAAGGATCCCTACTGTATCCGAGGAAGCATCACCCTTTTTTTTACCAAAAAACATTCAACCCCATAAGAAAGATCGCTAGGGTGCCTCAAGGTCATAATTCTTGTATTTATCGAATGAAGGATTGAGGATTTGACATCGAGATTAGTTTAGTTTAGTTTTTATTAACATCGCACCGAAGCAACACGAGAGCTATTGGCGACGGACCTCGTAATTTTGAACCACGGTCGAGTGACGAGGACGACACCTGAACTGGCACACCTTCTCTTAGCTTCCACACCGCTCCACGGGAGGGCTTTGGGCCCCGACAGATTTAACCTTCAACAGCCCCGGCTACACGGCGGGTTTTTAGCAGCCAAGGATCGAACCCGCGACTGAACGAATACCGTTGGTCATGAATCCGAAACCATGACCACTAGGCTACCCCACCCGCAAATGACATCGAGATTCGAACCCATGACTCGATTCCGTCAACGCCTCAGCTCGTGAAGTGAATATGCAACCACATAAAAGGGGTCAATATATCGTTTTTGTGCCATTCGAGACAAACCCATGACTTTTATACAAGTTATAAGTGCCTCTCTGATATTATTACATCTAGGAAATTCAGGCGTGGTGGAACACATGGCAATTTAAAAGTCAAAAAACGCATATTACCTTAATTGAAGAAACTACGAAGCTTTCCGATTCGAAACTTCTTTAAAAGATTTTTATTACATTCCTCTCCTTCTCTGTTTAAAATACAGACTAAATTCCTACTTTTCATCGCGTTCTAAAAATCCAATGGAGGCAATTTTTCAAGGGTCAAAGCGTCTGCTAAGGTTGAGTTATGACGAGGACCTCTCGACCATTAGTATTCACACAAAAGACATTTTAACACGGTCCAATATCACCTCTCTCTTGAAAGCGTGTGCGGCTAATGATGCCAGATACAAAAGCTTCTATTTTTGCATTCAATTACGGAGACATGTTTATGCCGTGTTTTATGCGGATAATCACAGGCTCTGGCAAATGGTTGGGTGTTGCCGAAACGGAATTAGAATTAAACTGAAAGGAGAATACTTTTTATTCGGCCGCCTTCATTGCATAGTGATTAAGTTGTCTTGGCAAATAAGAAATTTCGGTTAGAGGGTTTCTTTAAGGTGTGCTTTTGCAATTAATTGCTGCTGTGATTGTTTTCTTTTTTTATCGATGATATTTATTTTATTAGTCTTCCTGAACGATGTTTTTAGAATTTTGATTTTTATTAAATAACTCACTAATTTCGGTAAATTGGTGCCTCCAAAGCTGAATTGGAATTACATTGAATAGAGAAGCTCTTTTAAATATTTTCTTTTGGCTGCCTTTATTGTATGGTGATTAAGTATTGACAAACAAATTATACGAAAGTTTTTTTTAAAAAAAACTGATTTATGCTCTTAATTCCCGCTATGAATTATTTTTTTCGCGCCCTTTTTATAGATATTTATTTTATTAATATTCAGAAACGATGTCAGCATTTTTTTTTAACACTCTTGATTGTGATTAGATAACTCATCGATTTCGGTTAATCGGAAATCATTTTTATTAATCAAAAGTTTTACATTAGGTTTTATTTTCCTTTTTTAAACTCATCATTAGAGTTCTATTCATTTTTGGTAATTTGTTTCGTCGAACAAAAAATAACATTGAGAATTGGCATTTATTGTTTTATGTTTTTGTATTTTTTTTTTTTTTTTTTAATCTTTTCAAGTTGTTTTTTCTACTAAACTTTCTGATCAATATTCATGGGTTTATGTTTAGAATTCTTACAATTATTATAAAGGATTTCTTTTGGTTTTTTCCCCATCGATTTTCATTAATAGTTATTGATATTCGTTATCGATTATTTTAACCATTGATATTTGTTTTCAAAAAAGCAATACTTTATTCCAAAGCTTATTTTTAATGGTTGTTGTTCGTCAAAAAGGATTATAGAGAAACGTGTTTGAAGAATTTTATAATTATTTGTTTATTTTAAATTTCGTTTCCCCTGTGAATTCCTATTTCTAATCTATAATTTTTTCTTGAAATCTAGAAATGCTGTCAGTTTTAAGATGCTTTTTTTCTTTCGACTTTGATAAATTGTGGAGATTTTTTTTTTGTATGCCGCTTTATAAATTATTTTTATTATCAAGTTTTATTTATAAATTCTTAACTCATTATTGTTTTTTTGCCTGCAGGAAATTTCAGTGAAAACTAGTTTTGGAAAGTTTTTACAATCATTTGTAACTTTAAATTGTTTTTTAAGGGAATTTTTGTATTCGCGTTTTTTTATTTCATTAGTACTTAAAAAATGCATAAGTACACAGATTTTTTTCCCTTCTGAAGTAGATTTTAATAATCAATTTTATAAATAGTTTAGAGTTTCCATCGCCTTTTTTTTTTTTTTTTTTTTTTTTTTACCAAATGAATTTTAGCAAAATAAATGAGCCTCTTAAAGAATAAATTCTTGATTCTCTCGGAAACACTTATCTGAACAGATCAAAATTTAAATTCAGATACTAAGAAACAACAGAATTTTCGAAAATATCAGTAACAATTTAAGGTGGAATTTCTTCTACTTGTTAAAAAAACAATGTTGCTTAAAAACTAATAAAGGAGTGTATATAGGGCATCTTTTCAATTTTATTGGGACATCCAGGATTTTAATTTTCTTTTCTGAACTGTTTAAATCTCAACATATCTTTAAAAGATTTTTTTAAAAAAGTGTATCATTTCATTTTTTTTAACGCAACAACTTGCAGAAAGATCACTTATAATCAGAAAATTGTAAACATTGCATATTTTCAGCCAATTTTTGAGATAATATAAATTGCACACTTCTTTTTATTATTCATCATAGGAAATAAAAATATTTATATGAGAATATTTATTACGATCGTGGTATAGGAAAAGAATATTCTGATGTTTTGTTCCAAATAAATGCTATATTATTTGCTACCCTAATACGATATGGCTACGAAAAGCCAAATAAATACAAGAATAAAATATTGTGTTCCGTTAAAGAAAATATTTGACATAAAAAATTATGGTTAAAATAAGGTTATATTTAAAAAAGTATGCAGTTTAATTTCGTAATATGGATTTCATTTGAATCTCTTAAAGATTGAATCAATTTTCTGTAAAGAATTAGTTTTCTGCAATTAATAGCCTGTTTCGAAAATTTTAGTTTTCATTCCTTTTTATAGTGAAAAATAGACTTTTTAATATCGAGATAACGTACAAAATTGATTTCTTTCTTTATTTTTGCTGTAGCTTTAATTTTATGTTTACCTCATAATAAGCTCTGCATTTTTTAGCTGGAAATGAATGTTTCTGTTTGTTAAGAGAAATATTTGTGTCGAAATTAACTCAAATTTTAACAACAGGAAGGAAAAGGGAATTAGTGCGCCTTAAATTCTCTGTCTCGAAGTTTTCTATTAATTTAACACAATTGGCAAAGTTTTTTATGTGAAAAAAACGAACAATTCTGCTTATAAGGAAAAGAAACAGTTTTAAACCAATCATTGACAAGAAAGGGTATATAAAAATACAGCCATTTACTTAATTTTTAAACATACTTTATTCTACTGTTTCATTCCACATTTTGTCGACTGCTTTTCTTTTTATTTCTACAAATATCTTAAATATCACTAAAAAAATTCTATTTATTTCATTTTAACTTTTTAAAAGTCTCTAAAAGTTTTTGACTCTAACAATTTTATATTCAGTTTCATTTCTAGAAACTATTCTATTCCATTTTCTTATTCTCTTTCAGTTATTGGATTCCATCTCTCGATATTTATTCCAATCCATTAATTTTAAAAAAAATTGAATAATTTTATTAATTCCATTTCTACGCTAGCTACTCTGAGAAATCTACGTTTCTAATTGTCTTAAACCTTCCAATTATTCTTCAAATACTTTTATTTGAATTATTCCAAAGTAAATATTTTTATTTCAAATTTATTTCTTATTATAGCAATATTGAAATTTAGCAATCTGTAACCAGAATAATTGAAATTTAGCAATCTAACTAAAACAACCAAAGAACAAGTGAGATATTTATAAAACAAACAAAAATGATCACTATAGGTGAATTTAAAAAATATTGCTACATTCCATTATAAACGTAGTGAAAGCGTTACATTATTTTAAATATAGTAAATGTTAATGACATTCAAAACATCAGTAGCCATGAGCATTAAACCCTAAGCATCTCATTGCGTTGTATTTATAAAGTCTCCACTCGACGCAAAAAGACAACATTCTTGTTGCGATCCAAACAATATGGCGTCCGTCAACAAGAGGTAAATGACCAACAACGAATCGTGATACCGTTCGCGCTTCGTCGAATTCTCGAGGAAAAGTGTTCCGTCGATACTCATAACTGTTCGAGCGACATCTAATATCGTGTCGGAACAATGAAAGTATAATTTCACATTGTTCTAAGTCTGCCTTTTTAAGATAGGAAATCGTTTGGCTTTTAGAATTCTCTATTCATTAGAACATTAAAGTTCTTTTCTTTCTTTCTTTTTTTTTTTTTAACCAGACATCGTCATCTTAATTAAAATCGTGACTAATTCTATTGATGGAGGAAGGAGATTACAGAAGGAATGAATGAAGAAAAAATGTGTGTGAAGCCCGCATGTGGTGAGAAATCCCACGTGTTTTTTGATGCGTTTAAGAAAGGAAAAACATTAGTAATGGCGGCTTATGGAAAGTGAAGGCTAGTGGTAGTATTTGAAAAGATTTTTTTTTTATAATGTTAATTTTTTTTTTTTTTTATGCGTATTACACCTTGCAACACGGAATAAATGTTTTTTGTTAGTGTTGCTAGTTTTGAGTCAACTATTTTCACGATTCGGCTGACAGACAGTTCTGCAGCGTAGGAGAGAATAATGGAATCATGATTCCGAATTCGTGATGATATTTTTCCAAGAAATAGTTTGGGAACGATTTTTTTCTAGAGTGGTTCTCTACGGATGCTTATTAAAGTGTTAGTCGAAGCCATAATTTTAGCGAATAAAACGATACTTTTTGACTATATCGTATTTTTTTTTTTTTTGCGAGGAAAGTAGATTAAGAACTTATAGTTACAATAATCATTTTCTTAAACGTGACGTTTTATCTTCAGTTCCTAAAGATACATTTTACTTGTTGAATTTTTCGGTTTCGGTGACATTTCCGGGTAGCACGGACTACGTAATATTTTGAATAATATTTAATGCGAAAGTTGTAAAATTTATTTTATCGAGTAGTGTATACACGGCGGAAAAGTTCCCAAAAGTTTATATGTATATTATTCGGATTACAATCGACGTTGTACGAGATTTCATACTGAAATCAATTGCTTATTTTGTTATAAAAAATTCTAAATCAAAATACTTATTGATTTATTCAACACTGTGTTACTGGGACTACATAAAAACTCAATATATCAACAGTTCCATCTGCCTTATGATAGAAGGAGAGTTGAGATTGTTTATTTGGAAGGTCATATAAGAATGGAAGATCGTAGGTTCGAGTCTGAAGATGTTCTGTTAGAATGACGGATTGTTCGGAGTTCTGATAATTGGGATGCAAGAGTAAAATTTCTTAGCTTATAATCCTTTCAGGACAATTTAGAAAGTTTTTAAGATTCTTATTTAAGTATAGACTTCATCCGACTCTGAATCTATATGATGAGGCTTACTTCATTAATTTTTTTTGGAATCTTAAGAACAATGCACATTCCACAAATAATCTATAATAATTGAACTCTATACAAAGTTTTACAACGTTATTCATATTTTTTTTCTCCACGTAATTGATGAAAATGTACCAGTTTTTATAAATAGGGTTTGGATTCATTTTCACAATAATTTTTCCATTACTATGTAACAAAATGATTATTTGAATTCCCCAAATCAACGCGCATGTGTCGTATAATTCTAAGATGAAGTCGATATATTAAAAAGAAGTTTTAACTTATTGATTATAGTGATACATTTGAAATAAATAAACAAAGAAAAGTCGAAAGAAATTAAGGCACAATACCTCAAGTGGTTTATACAATCAGCAGTTTTCAAATTTCTCACTGGAGATGAACAAGTCCAAAAACAATTTTTAAAATATGAAAGAATTTCTTAACAATTGCAACATCGAAGGTAATGTTTAACATTTTTTCTGTGAACGAATATGTAATTAGTATCAGACAAAGTATGTAAAAAAGGGAGGTGTGTGTGTGTGGGGGGGGGAAATGCAAAGCTAGAAAAACTCAAAATCAAGTTTTGCTGATATACAATCTATCAATCTATGGAATCCGATCTGTTACGAAAAACAATCGATTTTTTATGCGATGCCTTTGAACAAGCGGGTTTTTTTGTAATTTATTTTTCAAAAGAATACTAAAGTATCATTTAAATCTCAGCTTAAACAATCCAAAACATCCGATTGAAGAATATATCAACCGAGCTATTGAAAATAGCCATTAAAATGTTCTGCATTATTTTTTTTTCTAAACAGGTTCAGTTGAAACTCCTTTTTTACCTTCAGTTGAAAGGACGAGGAATTTTGTTGCCATCCGAAAAGTATTCTATAACTATTGCATAAGTTCACTCAATGCCAGTCTGGCTCTATATTTTTTCTCACTCTCAGTGTAATCTACCACTATATTTGCCCGCCACGCGATGCAGTCTCAAAATAAAGTCACGATTTTAAGATGGATGACGATAAGATTATCTGTGGTTTCACTTCCGGTTGAATATTCAAATTTGAAATAAAATGTATTCAGGCTTATCTCGTTATTTCTTTTGCAGTTGATTTGGTAGATTTAATTATATGATAGATTCGACATGCAGGGCTGCTGTTTGTAGGGGGGGGGGGGAACATTCAATATATGTTTATTACGAAATTCTGATAGAAACCTGAAACGCATAATCTTTTTCTCGGCGGAGTTTTTTTTATTTAAATTAATGTCAAAATGGAATTTTTCAACGAAGAAAATTGCACCGAAAACAGAGTTTGTGCAATTTATCCTCCAAATTTCTTCACTCTGCACATCAATTTTGGATGAAATTAAAATGGAGTTATGTAATTGGCTGTGGTTAGTGGTCCGCGACCAGAATACGCCCCCCCCCAAGCCTTAACTAGCTAGCGAAGATCCCTTGGATTTAATAATAATATTAATGGGGTTATTTATCTACCACTAGATTAACTTCCGCCACTAATTCTGCTCCTGTCGGTTGCCATGGGAGCGAGATTAGTCCATTCACCGTAGGGAAGACTGCGAAATTATAGTTCTGCTGATTTACTCAAAACTGAAAGTATTTTTTTGTCGATCGATAATGTTATCCAGAATTTTTTTTTTTTTTTAATTCCGAAGTTGAATAAGAATAAGATTATTCTTGCAAAGCAAACTTCAAAAGTTAAGTCTTGATAAAAATGAAGAACAAACTGATCTGTTGTAGAACACTGTATGAAGTATGGAACACTTCATATCGTTCCAAAGTCAACACTAGGACTTTTTTTTCCCATCCAAACCTTTTAATGCGCTTAGATTCCATTAACTTGACTTAAAGGAATACAATGATTTTGCATCTCTTAAATTTTTCGTTTTCGTCAAGCTGGCTGCATGCTAGTTCTTATTTGTGACATATTTCATGTTAAATATCAGCTTTTGTTTTGAAGTTTTCCTTATCTTCATAGTTTTTTTTTTTTTTTTTTTTTGCAATTCCAAAAAGAATCAGATCAGAAATTATTCTTTTCCAATTATGCACAGGATTTGTTGCCGGAAAGGAAATATAAATAGTCACGATGTATGTAATCAAATTAAAGAGAATTTTTTAAGAGAAAATATAATTTCTTCTTTCCTTGATTATAATCGTGAAACAGTACAATGCTTATTAACATTCGTAAATGAAAATTTAAACTTGGAACTAATTTATGCACCTGTCTCATTGGTGAAACTACTTCGACGTTTATGAAAATTTAATTATTCTTTAAAAATTCAGAAGTTGTATTGCTTTATTTTTTAAAGGGAAGATTTCCTTAAATATATATATATTCACAAGACAGGAAATTTCAAATATCCTTTCTCTATCATTTTGAAAGGATGTAACACCCTCTTATTAAAAACTATCTTAAATATGCTTATTAAAATTTCAGTTATATTTAGTATTGTAATTTCGCGTGATGTGAAACGAAATCAGTCATACCAAGCTGTCATTAACTGAGGTAACATTTTCAGACATGACATCGAAGTTAATGAAATCGTAATGACGAAGGGAGAAAAGTTTTATCTGACACAAACTTAAAAAAAAAGTCAAAAAGAAAGAGAGAGATTTATTGAATCCAATTTGTTACTAATGAGAAATGAGATTCTGATTTTTTTTTTTTTTTTTTTTTAAAGAAAAGCATTTATTTCGTGAGTGAGTTTAGAAAAAATTATTTGCTGAAGAAGAAATGAAAATATCCTGCCAACAAATTACAATGAAAACGTAACATTTGGAATAAAGGAACAACAAAAATAATTCATTCTTTGAAGGAAAAATAATTTCTAAAGACATACATATGGCTACAAATGATTTCAAATGTTATAAACTTATTAATAATTTAAAAAAAATCTATGATGTTCATCTAATCTGCTCATAGATTGTGATATCATGCTGTATTTCGGAATTATAAATGTTAATTTCTAAGCTGTATAAAAATTCATTTATTTTTAATTTTAAAAGAAAATTATTATGATCTATATTTCTTTTTTAAAATATTCTACGAACATGATTGAAGTATCGCCATTTTTTCAAATAGGTCTAATATTTACTTGTGTTAGTAGAATAACATCGCAGTTTTTAGATTTAAAAAGCAAAATATATTTTTTTCAACTTTTAATAATCGTAAAAAATTAATCATGCATTGCTTGTTATTTTTGTGATTCGGTTTAATACGTCGATTGTTTCTAAAAACGAAGTAAACCATTGTATTATTTTTATTTCACGAAAGGAAATTAATGAAAATAATGTTAGAACAACAAATAACTTCAATCATTCTTCACCATTTAGAATTTACTTTCTCAATTAAGCAGCTGTAACAATTAATCAATATTTCAATTATTTCTTAAAACAAAATGAACCATTATTGTAATTTTAATAAATGAAAATTTTCCCATTGAAATTAATTTATTAACAACAAATAACTTCAATCGTGTATTTCTCAATTTAAAATTTACCATCTCAATTTGGCAACGGCGAAAATTCGAAGCATATAAACAAAATACAAACGATCCCGGCTCGTAGAAGGTATAATTTACATATTTCTCTTCTTGCAGCTACAGCAAAATTTCGGAAAGAAATCGAACGAAGTACAAACATAAACTCATCGCTTTAAAACCGCCTAATTAAAAAAGTAATGATGCATTTGATTTAGCCCGTGTTCTCTTTTATTTTTATTCAATTCGCAGCCAAGCGATCATTAAACGCCGGGTTCTGGCAACCCCGAGATGTATCTTAAATCACGATCGTTTCCTGCTCCAACCAAACGCGGATCTCGGTCTTTTCCTAGGTGAGACATTGACCTCCACCATCCAAAGGTGCTGTTCACCCTTCTAACTTTTTCGTTCCAGTCCTTCGTGATTATTCTTTTTTTTTTTTTAAACCTTCATCGTCGTCTATTTTTCTCCCGAAGGATTGTGAATTCGTTTGAAGGGAGTGTATTGGATGAATGGCTGGGGAAAGTATTTTGGGAATTAATTATCGGCATGAGAATGCATGTGGTATGTGGAGTGGTTTGGATTCCGCCACTGCGGCATGAATCCAATCTGATACATAAATTATTCGCCTTGTTGAGATTCAATTTCGATTTTTTTTCTTCTTTTTTCTATTTCGTTCGAAACCATTGTAATAGGGATGCAACACGCAATAATACAGATATGAAATTGTTCGTGGTAATGCAGTTGGTTGTGTGAATTGATATTGGAATGTATATCTAAATAAATGTATCACTTCTTGAAAAGATTTAAGTCAAAGAAGCTTAATAAATATTTACAATTTTTCTTTAATTTATTTTCGTTGTAACAATGATACAACATGCAGCAATACAGATACAAAATTGCTTGTAATAATGCAGTTGTATGAAGTTATATTTAAATGTATGTCACGTTTTAAAAAATACACAAATTCTTTTTTAAAAGAATAAGAACTGTTTAAGAAAAAGAGAGCTTACTATAATGGAATAAAGCATTAATTTATTTATTATTCAATAAACAGTCCCATTAAACCTTTATTTGGTACAGCAACAGAAAGACCTTTAAAATGAATTTTTCAAAAAATGTGAATTATTAATTATATTATTCCAAAACCTATGATTTTGTTATTGGATATTAATAATATGCTTAATTTCTGAAACATTTGAAGATGTAACAAATATCTGTTTATTTCAGATGAAAATAATCTGTGTTTTGCTTGTGTTAAGCTGCAATGATGTCATTGTTAACAGAGTATCTACAGCGTGACGCCATATTTTTTAGAAAAATTCATGCATTATAAACCTAGAAAATAAGAGCATAAATCCAAACTATGGCAAGCAAACTGATGTGTTTTCATTCTATATTTCTTTGGAAAATACTAAATCCTTTTTATTATTTTTTAAAATTATTTTCCTTATTATTTTTATTTTACTCAAGAAATTAGCCACTCAAGGGGAATATTGTTTTCTTTAATGCATACATTAGTCAGGTAATAACTTTTCAAAATCACCTGACCTTATTTGCATGGATTAGTTCTAAATACTTTGATAAAAGTATCATACAATAAAATAAATTTATAAAAATTATATGTTATGAGAAGCAAAGAATAGAGTCCCTTTGTAGCAAAATCTATTCCTTGCAATGCATTGCATAGAATACTTTTTTTTTATTGTTTCCATTCTGTAAATTTATGTGATTTTTATCAATATGCTTTCTAATCATAAATATTAAATTCGGATTTAATTTAGATGGATTTTTTTTTTCAATAGAATTTCCCGAATTTGATTCATTGTAATTCTAAGATGATTCGTCTGATACTGAATATTTTTCATATCAGTTGAAACAATCTGAACCCTGTCTTCAAATTTTTTTGGAGTTTTTACTCAGAGTCTGGGTTTTTTAATATGTTGTTTTTTAATTTGATGAATATATTTATTTAGCTAGTTTGTAATAAAGCATGAAAATTTTCTGCTAAAAGAAATTATTTATACGTGGTTTTCGAAAACATTTTTGGCAATTACTTTCAAAAAATACTCTGTTAAGAATTTTTAAGAAATTGTTCTTGTCCGTTTTCACTATTTTTTTATTTTATTATTATTATTTTTCATTTAATCTTTTTGGCCCATGATCTTTGAAGTGAAATATAATTTATATTTTTTTTACCAATCGTTCGGATTAGAAGATATTTAAGTGATTTATTTCAATTCAGTTTGTAATAATGTAGGGTCGGAAGGATGGGAAGGAACGAAAGGCATCTCTAAAACAATTTAATTTATTAACAGAAGCTCAGCTACAGAACAAATCTATCATATCTCTCCTTCTTTCTTTCTGAAAGCTTATACAATATATATCAGTCTTAATTAGTATGATCACGTTCTCTTCATCGGAGGCAGCATTCTAATAAAAATAATTTCTAAGGACTGAAAATTCCCCTAGAGGACTGTTAGTGACAAGGTCGCGGATAGACCCGTCACAAGTTGAATATTGTCAATTCAATATAGGTTTTGAATATTAGCTCATTATTAAATTGTTCTTTTATTTGTATTAATCTATATTTTTGGGGGCAAATTTAATCTTCCAACGATTTAAAAGACGTCATTACCAACTTCTTTTTATAATTACTCTCACTTATGATTATGAGTCTCTAACAAATTATTCTCTGCACATATTCACGAACTACTATGCATATTAATTATTTAAAATGACTCGCTGAAGCGTCTATAAATGGAGATAACGAAACGTAAATCGAGTTCAACTTCTCGACTAGGAAGTATTTAAACTTTCGCACAGCAACCTGATACCATCTGCCGTTACAAAGGTGCATTGTGCGACGGAATCATCAAGCTCGATCAAGATTACGATTATTTGCGAGCGATTTTCATCGAAGTTCAGATTCGTTTGCTTCGTTCCTCATTGATATTCAGAACGAGTTGACGAACATGAATCAGAAGAATATTCCGTTTCCGGTGGTGGAGTGAAAGGAGGAAGAGAAAATATGAAACATGCTATTATTCTTCTGTTTGGGTTTTTTTTTTCTTCTTATGCAGACGATATATCACTACATTTTGTTTTCTTCCTCAACGTCTGCAAAATTCGGTAGCGCTTCACGCTCAAGTAGTAATTTTTGCGCCATTTTTGTTCCTCGTTTCAGTTACACGTATTGTCTTTTTTTTGGTACTTTCTGTTAGACAGGTGCAAACTTTCTTAACTTATCTGATTTTATCGTTTTGACGAACTCAATAAACTAATTAACCTAACACTTTCGAAAATAAAATAACTCATTTTAATAAAATCAATAGTCATTATACAAAATAGAGTTTCCTAAAACTTAAAAGGTCATAAACTAAAACAAAAAGAGATAAAAAAAAAAAAAATGCGTTTACTTTTTAATGAATGATTCTCTCGACGCTAATGGCAAAATACTTTTTTTTTCGAACTTGGATTCAGAGCCGACACGTAATTTAGAAAGTCTCTAAATTATCATTTGAATATGGAAAATACTCGGTAACAAAAAATCGCTTCTCTGTTTCCAAACATCTACAACTTTGTTCAAAAAATCCATTCGATAAAAAAAAAAAAAAAATCATCCTTCTTTGCATGTGAATTCTTTTTTTTTTTTTCTTCGAGAACATTACGGTCTCGCCCGGCTGGAGTGATGTTGGCAAACAAAATGATCTTTTTTTATTTTTTTAATTTTTTTTTTATTCCGAATAATGCTGACCTTGCAGGCAATAGTTGGTTTAATAATTTCTTTCAATTTTATTTTTTTTTTTTTTCAGTTTTGCTCAATGCTTATTTGCAAGTATGTTAAAAATTCGTTATGTAAGTAGTATCCAACAAAAAAATTTTTTCACTGTTCGAAATTACATTAACCCTACAGTAACCGTCAGCATCCTGTAGAAATGATCTTCTCCCAAAATTGAAACGCTTAGATGATAGTAATCGTCAATCAGGAATGTTACCAATTTAGCCATTTTATCCACCCAACTGAATAGCCGTGTAAATATTAAACTTGCGTGATATTATCACAATTGGCTGTAAAATATGAAAAAAATGAAACAAAAATATCATGTTACACTTACTCAGTAAGTTGATTACCAAATGTATATTTGTGAGTTACATAAAGCAATAACTTGTTTATATTTAATTTACATACGGATTTTTGGAGGTTTCTATGCATTCATTTAAATAATTTATTTTGTGCTCTTTTAATGCTCCTCACAATACAAATTTTTACTAAAATAATGTCACACGTACATAAATAAACTATTTATTTTATTGTATGAATTCGTTGACTAGATTAATCTTGTACCCAAGGTCCATTTTGTACAACGATCAGTCTCTTTTCTAGTTCTGATACATAATTCTAATTCTTTCTGAACTTGAGAACATTTAGGCACCGAACAAAAAAAAGAAATTGTAATGGACAGATGTAGGTTATAAATCTAATTCAACTATATTTTGGGTTACCTTTCATCACATAAAAGATGTGGTGAATAAATGCTAAAAACAGATTTTGTATTTCATTGCCTCTAGTAGTCTGATAAGTTATGTAATTCTTAAATCAAAATACTTTTAAAAATTACCAATGAAGTGTAATTTTCTAGGAATACTAGGACTATATACTCCTTTTTTTTTTTTTTTTTTTTGTCATATATCATTTTATCTAACACAACTACAAAGCAATTTGAAATCGTTCTTCAGCTACTGGGCATTGTATTCCCGTTTTCATCCACCGGTTTAGGAAACAATGCAAGCATTTCTCGAAATAAAAATAAAGAATTGGAGAATTCAGTTATCAAACATCCGATGTCTTCTCCATCCGTATATAATGTTGCTAAAAACACGAAATAACTCTACTAAAAAATCTAAAAAAAAAAAAAGAATCAGAAATAAAGTTATTTGTATTACGTGCTGGAACA
>BMAW01020688.1:209724-302710 GCA_019974015.1 Nephila pilipes
ACTGATGATGACAACACTAGATAAAGAAATTACCGGATATTTCTGAACATCCAAGCCAAGAAATCGAGCTTTTCTTCTAAATTCAAAACCAATATATAGGCCGAAATGGAAAAAAAAAACAAGTTTTTCTTTATGAAAATAGTTGCAATCTTTAAAAAAGGTGAGTTAGATTGAAAATGGAAGAAATATTCCTCTTCCATTGTTATTTTTATGTCCGCATTATTTACGATATTCTATTTGTAGTTTTCTACTTTTTTGGTACTTTCTGTTAGACAGGTGCAAATTTCGTCAACATCTGATTTATCGTTTTTGCGACGACTCAATAAACCAGTAATATAAACACTTTCGAAAATAAAATAACTCATTTTAATAAAATCAATGATCATTTCATACAAAATGGAAGTTTCACAAACTTAAAAGATTCATAAACTAAACATAAAAGAGATAAAAAAAAATGCGTTGTACTTTTTAATGAATGATTCTCTCGACGCTAATGGCAAAATACTTTTTTTTTTCGAACTTGTGGATTCGTACGAAAGCCGACACGCGTAATTTAGAAAAGTCTCCACAAATTATCGATTTGAATATGGAAAATACTCGGTAACAAAAAATCGCTTCTCTGTTTCCAAACATCTACAACTTTGTTCAAAAAATCAACTTCGATAAAAAAAAAAAAAATAACATCCTTCTTTGCATGTGAATTCTTTTTTTTTTTTTTTCGAGAACATCTGTTGCCCTGGCTGGATGGTTTGGCAAACAAAATTGATCTTTTTTTATTTTTTTAATTTTTTTTTTATTCCGAATCATCGTGACCTTGAAGGCATATGTGTGTTTATAATTTCTTTCGAGATTTTTCGAGTTTTTTTTTTTTTGCTCAGGTTTGCTCTTAATTGCAAATTGATTAAAAAATCTTATGAGATAGTATCCAACAAAATTTTTTCACTGTTCTGAAATCCATTAACCTCATGATAACCGCAAGATCTGTAGAAATGATCTTTCCCAAAATTGAAATCGCTAGATATATAATTCCTCAATCAGGAATGTGTTACCTAATTAGCCATTTTATCCACCCACCTGATGAGCCTGTAAATATTAAACTTGTGTGATATTATCCAATTGGCTGTAAAATATAGAAAAAAAAAACAAAAATAACATTGTTACCTTATCTAGTAAGTTGATTACCAAGTACTATTTAGTGAATTACATAAAGCAATAACTTGTTTTATTTAATTTACATGATTTTTGGAGGTTTCCATATGCATTAGCAATTGTCCGAACGAAGCAATACCTCTACTCATCGGAAAGAGTTGTATCGGAACAGGTTTCAAGATATGCGATTTATTTCATAATTATAGTGCTCCTGTTTGACTCAACAGTTAAATTACTGATACATAATGGGAGGATAATTGATGTTATTGTTTCGCTAATGACATATATCCAGCGATGATAGATTTTGGAATTTGAAGAATTGCTCAACTTAACTAGTAAGTTAAAACATGTGGATTAACTATCGCCCATATCTCTTTTAAACAAATGTTCAAGTGGTTTATAATCGGACCAAGTGCGTAAAAAATATTAATTTTTTTCAAAAAACGTTTATTAATTGTTTAATTGTCAGTTGTTCTGAAATTGTCAGAGTACATAAAATTAAAAGTTGTAACTCCTTAAAAGGCGTATTTTTTTTTTTTTTTTTTTTTTTTAATAATTAAATTTTTCATGCAAATTTAATTATTTTTTTTTCGTAGTAGTATTTTAAAGAAAATGTTTCTGAATTTTATGTTTCATTATATATGATACTCTTTAAATTCCTATTATTAAATATAAATTGTATATAGAGCCCGGCTCTTAAAACGTCTGAAATGGAAATTCGATAAAAATTATTTTTTTATGAAATAAAATGCTGTATTCACAAATAGTAATTTAATTCTAAAAATAATTTATTAAGTACGATTTATTTTTGAGGTAAAATAGTTTTAAAAAATAGTAATTTCTTTATACATTGATAGTAAGTCTATACTTATTTTTCTGAGTTCAATAACTTATTTCATTAAATTTTAATATTTTTTTTAAAAATTAAAAACAGAGGTATTTTTAAAAAAATAATCTGTCATTTTCCTTCATCATAAATAAACCAACAATATATAAATAACACATTCATTAAAAATACCAGTTTTACCAAAAAATAACCCAACTACCAAATTTATTATGCACTCCAATTACTATCCATCCTTTGTTTATATCTAAATCAAGATTTTGAAAAGAAGCAAAAACAAAATAGTACCAACCAAAATATTCGAATAAAAAACATCAGATTTGTATTAAGGACCCAAATTAAATAATTTTCCTGCAGATCACGCTATCGTAACGCAGCAATAAGAGCAATTTTTTCTTCTCTCTGTTGGCAACGTGGAATCTTTAATGAGCAAACGATTCTTATTTTCGCCAAAAGGTCAAAGTTTCGCGAGGTTTGTTGCAGTTGGGCTGTTGGGCTTGGCTGTTAGAAATTTTAACGCGGACCTCTGACCTTCATGGGAATATAAACTGAAGCAATACAAGAGGGAAAGGACCTTATTTCGTTATTATTTTGAGTAATATTTTCTTTTCTTTTTTTACGTCCTGAGAATGAACTGTCGTCGTTATTTTGCCATGGCCACGAATTTAGCTGTGATTTACCTCTTCTGAAAAGCAGGCATGACCTTTGATGAAGCTTGGTGCAACAATTTAAGTGTTGGTTTTGTATGAAGGATGTCCTTTAATCGGAAAGGAGGTTTCGTAAGAGTTGGATGGTACTTTTTTTCTTAGCAATCTAAGAGAATTTTATTGTTGTAAAGGTTCAAGTGTTTTGTTGTTTAAGATTCTAAGAATTAGGACTGTTGATGCAGACAAGACCATGCAAGTCGTCTTTTAAATGATGTTTCCCGAACGTGGTTAGTTGATTCTAAATGACGTGATAGCTATGAAGTTTAAAGAAAATGCATATTTTGGGATCTTTTTAGTAACTTTTTGCATTTCTAGTGTAAAATTTTTAAAGAAATGATTCTGGATCCAAATATTTGCTTATCGTTTCCGAACTTTTTTAGAAACAGTCACAGAAACGTAGCTCTCTAATTAGCATCAAATACAGCTTTACTTAACTTAAAAATATTAAAATAATCTATCCTCTTCTGCTTCCCTTTTATTTCTGCATTTCAAGATCGCAATTGACGCATGCTGACGGGAATCACCAAAGCCAGGCTCAGATTATAAATCTAACAAATTATCTATCAAATCCATGAATATTTTTTGAAAAAAAAATTCAACAAACATATGAGGAAGTAACGATATATCACTGTTGATGAGACTTAACCAATTCTTTGACGGCTTTTAACCTATACACGACTTCTATCTCACAGATTCCCATAGACATCATAAACTCTCCTCAACCATATCAAACATAACCCGTCAAATGAACCATTAAACACTTCCAAAACAATCCTATCACACTCTAGTCTGCCCCGATCAATCTGATGAGATCATCGTAAAAGCCCACGTTCCGGTCGAATTGAAGCAGTTAACTTACTTGTAGCCTTCCACTTTGTCAACCCTCTCTCATTTAGAAAGATGTCTGCCACCAACTGGCCATCTGAAGCACAAGGCCACCTTAGATCGGATGATGGGTATCCTGTTGAGCTGTCGACATCCTGACGCCTGTGTGAAAGGCCCGAGGCTTCTCGGATAGATATCTGGTGAAAGTGAACTCATCGGTAAAAAAAGGGCCCGGGGGTGGCATCGGGTTAGAGGATTGTTGGAGATTAAGATTGGATTGTTTAATGTCTCTTTTTACTTTCGCAAGAAGATTTAAGGCGGTGGTTGGAGTGCTCCTGGGCACAGAATGTTAATGGTGTAAGAGAGGAAGTTCATCCTTTTTTAAATGAAAATTATAAATACCGATTTTTGCGATGCGAGGATTTCTTTCCAACTCATTTCAAAATAGGAATTTGTTTCGGAATTCTGTTTGAATCTTGTTGCATAAATAAATGGAAAGGAGATAGTAAAAAGAGGATGAAGTCTGTTTCCGTCAAACCGCTTTAGCACATCGCACTTTTTTAATTTGTCGTATTTCATTAGTATGAGACGACGACCGTGATTTGGTTCGGATTCCTTTTTTAACTATAATTCGACAATTCCTTGCCGGGAAAACTTGCTAGGAAGAACTTGCTGGGAAATTTGAGGAACAAAATTAAGTAAATAAGGTTTGGGGGAAATAATGTCCAGCATTGAGCCCAAAATATTGTGAAAAAAAAAATGAATGCGCCAATTTGGCATCGAAAATGCTTGATATGGCTTTAAGGATAAAGTACCCAATAATAAAACTAAGAAATAATAGACTTTTAGTTTAGGATCAAATAATATGCAGTTATGCCTCGGTTTACGAATAAAAGTTTCGGATAAATATTGCTTCCGTCCACGAACAGTCCATAAAAGCGACAAAAGCAAGAGATAGTGCTTTTAGGAAGCCTAATCGGATTACTATTGAAAAAATAAGTAACAAAACATGACAATGGTTTTTGTTTCTAATATCGACATACAACTTAGCTTTGCGAAAGCTATAACTTATACAAAGAGTCAATTGAAGCAAATGCCTCATGTCACAGAAAAAGTAGAAGCATTATCACTAGTGTGGATGCTTGCTGGTGATAGTAAAAGTGATTAGCAAGAACATGCAGCACCAAAGAGAAGACGCTTCTTGGACATGCAGCGACTCTCTTCTACAACAGCGCCATTAGTTAAACCGCCGAACTTTTCAAGCCAGAGGAGACGTCTCTTCAGCCTGGTTGGTTAGCGCACAGCAAAAAGCGACCGGTCAACATTCTACGGACTCACTGGACCAGGGTTCGAAACAATGCTGCCGTATCCAGGACAACAACACTCTCTCCCCCGGCACGGGATAGAATAACATCCCCCGATGAAGGAAACTTCCTACGCCGAAGACACATGCCTGTGAAAGATATGTTATCAATTTTCTTTTGTGCTAATGCAAGTGGTGATTATAAAATCAAGTCACTTTTATTCTACCACCATGAAGATCCTCGTGCACCATCTGTTCCAACAATTATCCTCTACAAAGCTAAAATACAATGCTGAACAATTATCATGTATATAGTTATTTCCTGATACAGTTTGTTTTCATTTAATTTTACATCTCTTTTCAATTAAACCCATGAAAATAAGGCAAAAGCAACAGACTTATGTTTCTTGAACGGATTCATTGTTTCTTCTGTTCATGTAAATGGGAAAATTTGCTTCAGTTCGCTTCAGTTTGGAAACGTTTCGGTTTGCGAACAGAGCCCCGATACAAATTTAAGCTTGTCGATGGAGGTACGGATATATTTATGAAATATTTTAGATGTCATAATCCTTTGTTTTTGGCGCATATGAAATATATGCACTTTTATCCTGTCAAATTTCCATCTCCATTCTTTATTATTTAGACTTTTTAGCCCAAAGGTTACTCTGACTCCTCCATTAAGGCCAAGACTTAGGTAGCCAACCTACTGTAGTTTCGAATTACGTGCAAATTTTTGTTTCAGAGTTAGCCGGCGAGTGAGGTATTTATACAGAAATATAGACTACATTCTCTGTTTGTGATTTCGAATGATAAATACGGACAAATGTCTAAAACATGTCATTAGGGGGAGGTACCCGAGTGCTATGTATTACGTACTGTTGCCACCATACTAAATAAAGAGAGGTGCCATCTTGAGGAGAGAAATAAAGTTTAGTGCAGGACGTGCGGCAGCCTTTGTCTGTCTCGAACTCGAGCCCAGTGTTGTTTCCTTAGAGTCGTTGATTCGAGTCCTTATGCAACTAAAGACCTATTATATTGCTTAAGTCACTTATTGTAAGTTTTTAGGGTAAATCTCATACAATTAATTTACGGTTAAAAGGTTCCAATTCATTATGTATGTTAGGTATTAAGTTTCTTAACTGGTTTGTACGGTTTACTTGCATTGCAAGTTTTACGATGTAATCAAAATAAACTGTGACCACCGATTGGGGGTGTTATAAGGCCGTTGCTTAAAGACCCTCGATTTATTACATCATTTTGTTTGTTTTTCTTTGTCGCAAATAGACAGCTCTCAATTCTCATACGACGGCTGCGTATAAAAATAATATCACTCTGAAAACAATAAACGTTCTAAAAATGTATTTCAATATATTCATTGATTTTATTACAACAGCATATTACACTAAAATGCCATAGGAAGCTCGTTGTAAACCGTATGCCTTTGTTTCCTTTTTTCTCTAAAATATGTTTTCGTGAACAACAAAGCACAATTTTTAAGTTATCGTTGTTACAAAGCGCTCTCCACTGGAGGGTTCTAACATGTCATTTAGTTATTGGAGCTACAGCATCCACATTCCATGTATGTTTTTTAATTAACTTCCACACCATGAAATTTTATTATTTTCATTGCATTGTACAAAAATAATTCAAGGGTGGCTTTTGATTTGATATTAAAGAGTACGAGGTTTATTTTCAAAAAGGAAAAAGACGTTCTGCTCGAATTTTGAAATAAATGATTTTGTAAATATTTTGTTTACTAATTAGACTATTTGTAAAACTCTGCTATTTGCTAATCAGCTTTCAAATGAGTGATTTCACTCCAGACGTAAAGGTTCGCGTTCATTATATAAACATAGAAGAAATTGAAGCAACGGGGGAACGGGTGTGCCAGAGTTTTAAACATAGTTAGCAACCAAATAATATCCTTTTGGATGAGGAATAAGAATTTACAATTATATATTGATGAAGCAAAATAAAATTTGAAATAAAATGCTCTCAGAATACCAGAATCCCCTTGCTCCCACATTGCCACTTATAAATACTTTTTTTTTTTAAGAAATTCGAAAGCCCCGAGGCATTTCGGAATGCGTCTTTATTCATTCTCAGAAGTGTAAGAATATTACAAATAATAATATCATGCGCATAATCATCGTTCAAATAATGCTCTGCTTTTTCTCCATCTCTTATGCTTTCTAAACAATAATCACTCAAAGACGGTGCCGATATCGCCTCTTAATGGATTTTTATAAGACCAACTATCCAAATCACCACCTGGTCCCTCCATTAGCAATGATTACCTTCTAATCATTAATATATTTCGGTTTTACTTTACTCATGACGTATGGATTATCCTCCTCCTTCGGGACGCACGTCGATTGAAAATGACCCATTTGAATTCTGACTGTAACCGTGATCCATCATGTGTAATGGGCGATGGCGAAACATAATGGAAAGAAATGACATAAACCCGCCCACTGGGTTGAGTTGTTCGTTTCATATCGTGATATTTATGATAGTTTTGGATTTTATGGGCATATAACAAGAATTTTATTTGCGCATTTAAAGCGTACCAGTGGATGGAATTGGATTGAGATTCAGAAGGAAGGAATTTATATTGGCTTCAGGTGTGCGAAGGTAAAACGTTTTTTTGCACTTTATAAGTAGGTGCTTGGCCTTCATTCAAAGATTTTTCACCGTTTTTGACAGTTTGTAACACTGGAACAAAATTCTATTTTTTTTATCCTTGTGGACTTGTCATGTATACGATGCATTTCTCTCGTTTTTTGAGCCGAGAATTTTAATAATAACGATGATTCTCGGGTATTAATATTTCGTTTTAACCAAATTCTCCTTTTTAATTTAAGATAGTAATAACGGAAAATAAATGTTTGCGTGAAACTGGTTTTTAATCTTAAGGCTCCCGTCTAGGGGCCCTTTTGATTTCGTGGACGCAACGTTGATCCTGTGAATAATATTAATCTTATCTGCTACCGCTCTCAAATCTATGCTATTTTGTCTATTTGAATGCAAAAACCGCACCCGAAAGAGTAAAAAATAATAAAAGATTCTGTAGAATTACATTTTTTCCTTGATTTCCGATTTTGCCGCCCACTCTATTTTCCACTCAGGTCTTTAGAATACTTCTTAAAAATCAGAAAACCTCCAATCGAGTCATTAAAATAGAGGTAGTGATTTCTCCGATTCTTAAAAATCCGAGAGGAAATATAATTCCACAGAATATTCCGCCTCGTAGTTGCTTGATTCTTCTTAATAAGCAAACTTCTTAATAAACAAAACTCGAAAGATAAAATAAAACTTGAACTTCTTAATAAACAAACAGTAAAAGTGTTGATGAAATCTTAAAATGTAATTTTCTCGTAACATGAATTTTTCCAAGTTCACATCCCTTTATGCTATATTATACGCTTTAACACAGAGGGTTGATGATTTACTGAGGATTATTTATTTTAGGCAGTGAATTGTGACAAAAAGACTAACTTACGAGTGATAATGAACAAATAATTAATAATAATTTTTCTATATTACATAGAAAGAAAAGGGTCTGTTAAGAATTATGTATAATATGTTATTCTAACTGCCATAAAAATTTTATAACCCTATCCTTCACCTTTTCCGAAGAAAAAAAGTACATAAAAATGGTGAATTGAGCCTGGTGGACGCAGAGCTTTCCCGGGGCATATAGCTAAAGGCAAGAACCCTAATTATTTCTAAGAAATCCCGATAAGTAAATCATAAAAATAGCATTCTTCCGCCTGTGTCAAAAACGTTGCTTTAAAGATTACGTCGAATTTTTTTTTATCACTACTCATTTGTATGGATTTTTTCTCCCACAAGATAAGAAAAATCCATAAAATCGTTAAGAAAACAAAAGAGATGAGGGGAAAAAAAACCGTTTCTAAAAAAAAAAAAAAAAAATCTTCTCCAATTAGTTCCCAACGATTTTTGTTTCCTACCGCAGTCGAAGTCGAAGTGCTTATTCTGACTCCCAGAAGAGCATTTTATGTCTTCCGTAATTACAGTTATGGCGAAGTGAAAAGAAATACGATTCTTTGTTCTTCCAGAACACGAGAACTTTTGTGTGAATTGATTGCGGAAGATAAATCTAAATTTCCAGGAGATGTAAGGACACGGTATTAATGATATAATAAGGCAATTACATTCATACATTCAATTAGGAATAACTTTGAATATGGGAGATTATTAATTTAAAGTTCTTTCACCTCGCCGTGAATGTCTATTTCTTTATGCAGAATAAGACAACTTTATGAGGAGATTATTTTTTTTATGGGCACGTTGAACCTGTTTGACATGGGAGCTATTTTTGTCCTGCTCAATATTTACTTTTCGAGTTGACGCCTTCTTTAATTTTGAAAACAATTTATGCTTTATTTAGTTAAGAACTCAAACTATTTATACAATTATTGTGAATATTTTGATGAAAAACTTTCAATAATTTTTGAGGAAGTTGGTTTTACTTTATCTCAAATATACGAGTAATTATTGATAAAATGGTAAGTCATGTTTTAACCAATTTATTAATGTATGGATTAGTTTATTTATAACCATGAACGTTACTTTATATCAGTATAAAAATAAAGTATTGATAAGAAAATTATAAAATATTTTGAAATAGAACATAATAAAACATTTTGTATTGGAAAACATTTTGAATTTTGATACATGCCTGTCTTCAGCAAACTAAGAATTTTTTTTATTGTGACCATCGACTCTCATAAAATACAAATTTAAAAATGATTTTAACGATGGATTTGATGTCGTGTTTCTTAATAATTGCAGGTAATCTCTAAAACACGATTGAAATATTTTTTTAAGAAAATTAGGTACTATATAACGTGTGTAAGTTCTTTCTAAAATATTACTTAAATTCGAAAAATTATGACCCATAACAAACGATTTCAAGTTCAAAATTAAAATTATAGTGAATGAAATACAAACTATTTGATACTATATAATCTAAATTATTTCGAAATTTTTTTTTGACATTTGTTGTGGATTTTGTCAACATCCGGCTACGACTTGCCGTGTCCATAATGTTTGATAATGAAGCGAGTAAGCTTAAAATAAAATTGAATTTATTTACAATTAAATTTTGCAGGAGGGAGAGGTTCGATTAAATGTTTGCATACATAACATAAGGTTATTATTATTTCCAAAGTAAATATAAGGAGCCTTTGATTTGCCTGAGAAGTAGAACCTACAGCTTGGCACTACGGTCAGTTTATCCGAGAAGCGAAATTTTTATCTTCTTCCTTTGCTAGCACTTAAACAGGTATTTTGAAACTCAAGGGCAAAAATTTAAGAGAAACAAACAATTAAGGCTCCCGTCTACCCGCCATTTTGATTTCGTGGGCGTAATGTTAATCCTACGGAATTTTTACTTTAATTCTCACATCTTTATTATTTGATCTATTTGAATGCAATAAAGTGCATTTGAAAGAGCAAAAAATATTGGATGCTTCTGTGGAATTACTTTTTTCCTAAGATTTTTAAAAATATTTTTATTCTTATTTTAATGATTCGTTTTTGAGTTTTCCAGTCTTTAAAGAATATTTTCAAATATTTTTAAAAATCGGAGGAAAAAAGTAATTCCACAGAAGCCTTCATTATTTTTTGCTCTTTCAGATGCACTTTATTGCATTCAAATAGGTCAAATAGTAAAGATGTGAGAGTTCAAGTCGAAATTCCATAGGATTAACATTAAGCTGATGAAATCAAAATGGCGGGTAGACGGGAGCCTTAAATCCCAGGCGGAGAGCAAGGCGGAACTGCTAGATGTCGCTGTAATGGAAAACTTAAAGCGCGAGTTTTTTTACACATCGTCATTTCGACCGTGGATTTCAGGAAGCATGGACTTTTCATGATTACAATACGTCACCATGCCTCCTGAGAAAACTCGCACTTTATGCTTTCCATAACAGCGCCGTCTGGCGGTTCACCGCTAGCTCTCCGCCTGTGCATTGTATGGCGAAAATGGTTTGTTTAAATGTTTTCTATCACCACCCTTAAACTTTTGCCCCCGAGTTTCGAAACACCCTTTATATTAGTCTAGTGGTGACGTAGGACAGTTCCGCAGCTAGTAGATAACGTGATCTCCAACAGGCCGCCATGTTGAGATACCGCGCTGCTCGCATTTTCGACTGTGTCTTAATTCTCACTGAAAAGTGTGGACATGTGTGTGACTAAATTAGTTTTAACCCTTATTGTTTGGATTAATTTTGGAGTGTTGTGTTTTTTTTTTTTTACCAATACAAGAATGTTCGATGAAATTAATGTTCAATGTTTGGATTTAGTTTTGTTGTTGCTACAATGACAAAATACTGTGCCGGACTTTTATCGTCTGCTCGGGTCCCAAATGTGTGTTTACGCACATTTGGGAATCATTAATATTTTTATCTCGACGCTCCCGTACACCGGCCATTTTGATTTCGTGGACGTAATGTTAATTCTGTGGAATTTCTACACTGTCCTCAAATCTTTATTATTTTATATATTTGCATGCAATAAAATGCAACCGAAAGAGCAAAATATAATGAAGGCTTCTGCGGAATTACTTTTTCCATCCGATTTTTAAAAACATTTTTACTCCTATTTTAATCATTCGTTTGTGAGTTTCCCCCTTCTTTAGAAAATATTTTCAAATATTATTAAAAATTGGAGTAAAAAAGTAATCCCTCAGAAGTATTCATTATTTTTGCTCTTTCATATGCATTTTGTTCTTTTCAAATAGATCAATAAAGATGTGAGAATTAAAGTAGAAATTCCGTAGGATTAACATAACGTCCACGAAATCAAAATGGCGGGCAGAAGGGAGCTTTAAATGATTTATCTTTGGTATCTTCGTTAAAAACTATGTTGGCGTTCGATAATCCGTCAGGGCCTGAATACTACAAATTTTATGATTTGGAAGTAAATATTATATTCTAATAGACAAATCATTGACAAACATAGACATATTGTTCAACATGTCCCTTTTTAACTTCCTACTATTATTTCAGACTCTCCCTATATAAATTTATGTATTTTGTTCAAATTTTCAATCGTTGATAAAATACTTTTTATTCATCCACTTGAGTTCAAATACATTTTTTATACTTGTAATGGATGACACTCGATATTAATACAGTTTTTTCAAATATTTATTCATTCATTAAATTTAATTGGTGAAAATGCAATTCAGCCCAACCAGTTAGCGATATTTTTTTTTGGCTGAACGTTAAGTCCGCTAAGCGAACTAGGGTAGCCACATTTGGCAAAATACCGCCAAATCATTCCTGTCGCCAAGGGAGGTTGGGCTAAACTGCATTCCAACCATTTAATTTTCCGGATGAATTAAGAAACAAGCCTTTTACTACGTCATTTGTCTTGCAATGGCAAAGTTGGTAGAGCGTTGGGGTAGAATCTTCGTGCCTTCTAATCGAATCTCGTCGGAGCATAATTTTTTTTTACTTGATTTTCAAAGAATGAATTTTAGTTGAATATGGGAGGAAAAAAAAAATCTGTTATACGAGATATGTGGCGGAATATAAATGTAGGAATAAATACCGTCCGTGACGAAGCGTGTAGATCGCCGGAAAAAAAAAGTTTCTTTTGTCACTTAGTATTGTGATTGTGTCCTATGTATATATATGTACATCTTTATATTAATTGTAATTATTTAATAAAAAGTAACTAAAATAAAAAATTTCTTTGTTGACCTAAGTAGGAATTGACTTCATTTTATATATATTACTTGTTACATTAGTTACTTTAATCCAGATTCACACGCATTTATTATTATTCTGTACGTTTGCAATGATATAACCCTACCTCCTCGATTTGTTGGCATGTATCATGATAGCTAACCTCAAGCGTTGAGGTTTAATAATAAAACTATTAAAACAACGCGAACGGCAAGAACCTACAAAGCATGACTTATCAAAAGAAAGTGTTGTATCGAATCGGCGGTGGCCCCACGTGCTAATGTTGTTCCTATTTATTTTTCAGACTCTGCTCTGGTGTCGGACGTGCACATCGCATGCAACAGTAACACGATTCTGATCACCATAGCGACGGCGTCTAATTTCAACGGAATGATTTATCCAAAAGGATTATCCAAGAATTCCACGTGCATGACGGAATACTCCAACGGAGGACCCTACATCAACTACACCCTGCCGCTGAGGTCTTGCAATACGATGAGCGCCGATTTTGTAAGTCGTTTTTTCCCCCCAATAATATTTCATTTGTAAATCTCAATTTCGTGTGTGTGTCTTTGTAATATTGTACAATACTCCCTCTACAATCCGATACGTTGGCTTTCCTTCCCTGTCATTCATGGGGGGGGGGGTTACGCTGGCATACAAGTCTTACATATGTTACTTCATGCTTTCTGATAGGGTTCAAAATGGAAGAAAATTGAAACATTTTCGGAGATTTCAGTTGACTGCAAATACTACGGAAGATGTGGTGGCGCCAGTGGCGTTCACGAGGAGATGGGGGATGTAAAGGGGATATATGCCCCCCCAAGATTATTTGTGGAAATCAAAATATTTCAGGATGATTCTTTTATTATACTGTTACAGATGCTCTAAACTTTAAAAAAATGAGCTTTTTTCTCCTCATATGCTTACATTTTTCATCAATAAAAGAAAAAACTATTCCATCTGAGCCAATTCCTGAGGAAAGAACAGAAAAGTCTTTGCTTTCTCCAAAATGTACCTCTGGGTTCGTCTTTAAGGCTCCCGCCTACTCGCCATTTCGTGTGCGTCATGTTAATCCTATGGAATTTCGACTTCCGTTCTCAAATCTTTACTGTTTGATCTATTTGAATGCAATCAAGTGCATCGGAAAGAGCAAAACATAATGAAGGCTTCTGTGGAATTACTTTTTTCCTCCGATTGATAAACTTATTTAAAAATATAATTTATAAAGACCAAAAACTCACTAGTGAATAATTAAAATAGTGGTAAAAATATTTTTAAGGCTCGGAAAGAAAAAGTAACTCCCCAGAAGCCTTCATTATGTTTTGCTCTTTCCGATGCACTTGATTGCATTCAAATAGATCAAACAGTAAAGATTTGAGAACGAAAGTCGAAATTCCATAGGATTAACATGACGTACACGAAATGGCGAGTAGGCGGGAGCCTTAAAGACGAAGAGAGGAAAGTGCATCCCTATATACAAGAAGTTCTCTTTACATGAGTACAAAGATAGATTCTCGAATATCCATAAGCGTTAAGAAAAATTTGACACCAAGGAATGTATAAAATGTACCAATGAAAATCGTTTACAACTATAAAAAATTTTTAAGAACTTTTCAAGGAACAGTTCCCCTTAAATGCTTTGAAATGGACTCTGTTATATAAAAATGTTTCTGTAAGTGAAGAAGAAATGTTAAATATTTTACAAAAGCTCTCATAAACGATGATTAAATATAACTCCCCGAAAAACCTAATATGTATAGAATTATTTACTTCATTATACTCACACATTTTTAACCATCTTCGGAATTATGAACGTTTCTTCTGATCATTAGATAATTTTTTATCGGTTTCGCAAACATGTTGGATTCCCCCGATTCTGCTTGGAAGGAATTTTTTTCCTCTTGATATATTTATTATTTTTCTTAAATAATCATTGTTTTTGTAATTTGATAAATTTGTAATCAATCCTTGATCAGTTTTAATTAGGAGAAATAAAATTGATATAGCGTGTACTCCAATTTTTACCAAGTGGTCATTCTACTCTAAAGAAATTCCTTCTTTCAAGGCTACTACGAAATGCAACCCCCACAATTAATTTCTGGGTACACCACTGGGTGGCGCTACCAACTTTTAGCAAGGACAAAAACGACATAATTTTTATCCCCATTATTATTTTCTTTTTCAACTCTTCGTATCTAAGTTTTAATAATTCATTATCATGCAACTTCATTCAAAGAAATATAATTGTCTCTTTGTTACCGAAATGTTCATCAAGTAGAATTTTTAATTTATTTTTATAAATAATAAATTAATAACGATTATTACAAGTTAAAGTTAGGGTATTACAATAGGCCTCGCGTTTTTACCACGGCTACCTTTTTACAAGATTCAATGTAATCTTTTTTTTAGATAACAACAGGGCTTTCTGTTGAGAGCAGACATCAACATCATTTTTTTCTTTCTATTTTTTAAATCATGGGATATAGTGACATACACAGAAGATAATTTTTTTTGGGGGGGAGGGGGTGCAATCGTCATTGCCAATGCAAAAGCAATTTTTTAGTTTAGAATTACCACTGGGTAAAAAGTAAAGAATACGCTATATCAATCTTATTTCTCCTATGTAAAACTGTTCTAGTTTTGATATAATTTTATCAGATTATAAAAATTACAAAAATAAAGGTAATTAAGATACCACAAGAATAAAATTTACATTTTTTGGGGCTGCATTTTTAAGGTTGTACCTCTCCCTCTTCATCTACAAGCACTGAACCAGAGACACCTTTTCTTTTTTCTCTTCGCGAATGAAAAAAATTTAAGTTCGAGGAGAGAATAAGTTCTTGTGTTTAAAATTTAGAAAATATATAATAGTGTGATAAAAAACTTGTCCTGAAATTCTTCAATTTCCAGAAAAAATCTTTGGGGAGCACATATGTCCCTGACCCAGGGGAACATTTTGGAAACAGCACAGACTCTTCTATTCTTTTCTCAGGAATTGATTTAAAAGGAATCCTTCTTTCTCTTACTGATGAAAAAATTTAAGCAGAGAAGGGGGGGGAGTCATTTTTCCCCTTTAAATTTAGAACATCTGTAATGTTATAACAAAAGAATATTGTATTGAAACACAATCATCTACATATCATAACTAATCACATTCATCAACAGAATTTTAACTAACTAATCCCAATCATCAACAAATAACTGAATTTCATCCAACAAATGACTGAATTTTATGTAACTAATCCCAATCATCAACAAATAAATGAATTTTATCTAACTTATGACAATCATCAACAAATATCTGAATTTTATCCAACAAAAAACTGAATTTTTTCCAAGAAATAAATGAATTTTATGTAACTAATCCCAATCATCAACAAATGAAAGAATTTTCTTTAACTTATGACAATCATCAATAGATATCTGAATTTTAACTAACCAATCATAAACATAAATAAATAACATAATCAACAAATAAACTAACCAATCCGAATCATCTACAAATAACTGATTTTAATTTAACCGTGAAGGAAAACTATTGTCGCTATGTTATATTCCTAAATGACGGCGTCAAAGCCATTTGTTTCATGTTCGAAGTTGTAATTTTCCGAAGGCATTCAGTTCTGACTTATTACCGCGACATATCTCCGTTAAGTATCAGTCATTGTCCTCGCACAATTAAATTCAAGGACGTAAATTTGCGATATGATCTGTGATAATATCGGTTTCTTCCAATGAGGTTATTTTACCTCGAGGCCTTTTCGATTCTTACGTTCAAGGTCATCGCAGTGGGAAAAGTGGTGCAACCGCTATTGTGGATGAATTCCAATCTTCTGATCAATATTTTCTGTAAGACATCCTCTCAGAAGAAAGCGAAAGAAAGAAATTTCTGGTGTAATTAATTCAGAACTTGAGTTATTGTTCTGGATATGTTTTCATCATTTTTTTGCGATGATGCAATTGAAACTTTTAATATTTAATGCAGACCATTATTATATCCTATAAGAATAGAACTATTTTGTCAAGTATCAATTAAGCGTTTATTAACTATTCTTTTTAAATATCTATTTCGTTATCGGAAAAACTTTCACGAGTATGCGTCGTTTCCCATTTTGACGTAAGTTTTGAGGCGAAGGTTTTCCAAAAACGAAATTAGATTTAGATACAAACGTCTCCATTTTTAAAATTACAGTTCACAGGGCATTCGCATTGCAAACAAATGTTTAGGAAACGATGTAAAAGAGATTTCTGTGTCAACATATGTGTTTAATTGGTTATTCGATTTTTTTATGTCTTATATTATATTATAGTTAGTTTATATATATATAATCGTATATATTATATTACAGTTAGTTTATATATATATATATATATAATCGTATATTATACTATAGTATTTTCAATTTAAATGATATTTTTGAGACTATTTCGTTATAATATTTTTATTGTTATGGATCTTCTTTTTTTGATGAAAAATTATCGCGCAGAGCATGACTCAGAGTTAGGTATCGATTACATATCACCATGAAAACCTAAAATAAGAATACTATTCCACATGTTTTGGGTGATAAAGTATCTGTAATGTGTATTTGTTTCCAGATATTTTCATATTTTGTTGCGAACAATATTTTTCGAAATGGCTAACTTACAGATAAGATTTACTGTTTAACAAAATATTATTTTTAATTCGCGTGTCGAATCATTGATTGATCCAAATAGTTCATGTATAATAATAATGTCAATAATAACAATAATAAAATTCTCTCAAGATACCATGATTCCCCCCTCCCGTTTAATAAACAGTGAGAATTATCGATTTCTGATTTTTTCGCTAAGTTTCATAAATGCAATTCTACGTATTATTCAAACTTTTTTCTAGAATAGGCAGTTATACTTTTCAGCTTTGTGAATAAATCCTAGTGAATTAAACTTAAACCGGTAACTATTCATTCATCTTAAAGTATACTTTTAAATTTCCTTTATTTATTTCAAACAAATCGAGATAATTTGAGAGAGAATACGATTAAAAAATAGAATGGTGGTAAAAATTAGTTTTTGCACTCTTTGCACATGTTAATTTCTGCTCTCCTTAAATAGCCTTGTATTGGTTGTGTAACTATATATACTTGGATCATTCTGCTTTTCTTGGACACACGTAGAGCTCACATAAATGCTGTTTAGTCTTAAATTTAAAGACGAAAAAGCACAAAAGTATTTTTTGAATGTGAAATAATGTATAATTTATATACGCGTCTTTGTACTTTTGGTCTAATTTAAAGTATGTATATAGCTAGGGTACTTAATGTATCAATAATTACCTCGCTATCTCAGAAAGGTATATTTTATTGGATGTTTTTTTAAAAAAATTATTTTTATACATTTTTGTCCATCCTTAAATAAAAGCTCGATTAAAATAAATTTTTTATACTTATAATTTATTTTATTTCTCTTCAAAACTCGGAAGTAGAGTTTATTCCAAACGATGAATTCCGTCGGAATTTTTCCGATCTGCAACACACTTAGAAATAAAATCGAATCCAACGATTTCTCGTGATATCGGCACCGTCGTACCACCCACAAATCAAATCAAACGGTAATTCTCGGGACGGAATTCCAATAACAATTCGGCGACCGAAACGCAGGACGGCAGCCTTTCCAAAAAATAAATAAAGGAATTGACTTATGTTAATGTGTCCCAGACGTCATAACGGATGTCATTGAATATTCCGTGTTGCTTCAGCTGCGAGGGAGTGTCATGGATTTCTTCCTTCTCTTTTCCCAGGACGAAGGCGTCGAGTATTTCAACACGGTCGTCATCCAGCCCCACAGGAAGCTGGTGACCAGTCAAGGACGGGGATACCACGTGCGGTGCAGGTACCAGACCAAAGACCAGACCATCACTTCCAATTTCAATGTCAGGTAAGATCTTTTGTTCCGCTTGTCGAGTTTAGATGTTTTATGCCATTTAATAAAATGGGGGACAGTAAGCCCTCTTTATACCTTCGACACTTGACACGAAAGAGCCGTTCACCTTTCGACTTTCTCGTTTAGAATCGGGATTTGTTAACATTGACCGCCAGGTCGCGCTCTTCTGTTCGCCCAGGGTTTACTGCCAGTTCTCATTTCATTACAACTTACTTGTTTTGTAGCGGATGACACATTATTGAGTTTTCCCGTTATTACAATGGAGTATGTATAAGTGTACTACACAGTAAAGTTTTCACGAAACCCGGCAGACATTCTTCATATGCTAATAAAAATATTTGGTAAAAATAAAAGACATGGTATATAAAAGACATGGCTTTTAAATAATGAGACTGACCCCGTAAAACATTTTATTTTGATGTCATACATAATGTATTATCACCTTCAATATGCATCCCTTCTCTGTCCATACAAAGCGAATGTCCCTTGTTCGAAACAGTGCTGGAAGTCTTCTGTCCTTCAGGACGCGTGCCGCTTTCTGTTTCACGGTTTCAACAATCTCAAATCTTATTCATTTTCATGCAGATTTCACCTTAGGAAACCGATAGAAGTGGCATGGCTCAAGATCCGGAGAATAAGGCGGGTGGATTAGCATTAGGATGCTGTACTTGGCTAGAAACTTCTTGACAGACAATGTGGTATGAGCCAACATATTGTTTTGAATGGAAAAATTTGCATAATGGATTTTTTGCCAGTTCCTACTGTCCCAGTAATTGCACGGATGTCTTACCGACGGTCAGATAGAACTATATGACCGATTGTTTCGATATTGTCATCCGTGTTTGACGTGGAAGGGCGACACGGGTGTGAATCCTCTTCAACGTCTTCTCGGCCATCTAGAAAACGCTTGAACCTTTTAAATACACGCACTCGCCATAATCATTCATTGCCATGCACTTCTTTCAATAAATTATCAGTAGCATTTATTTTTTTCAAAATTTCATGTGAAATTTCGCAAGAATTCGTTGCTCATCACTTTTCCGGCGAATTAAAAAAAAATAAATAACTCTAATGCGAACCAAAGCTATGACTATACGCATTTGTTAACAGAAACGAGAGGCACTTCGTTTCATAGAAAAGACTTCACGCTAAACAGCTATTGGTCGCTGACGTTTGGTGCATGGTTACTTCTGTGTCAGAGTCAGTGTAGTTATTTAATTGCCAGCGTATATATATATATATATATATATATATATATATATATATATGTGTGTGTGTGTGTGTGTGTAATGATTTAACTTTAATTCCCATTAGTTTCTCACAATAATAATTTTCCCATACTCTCATTTAAAAGTATAGTGTTCATTCTTATTTCCTGATACTATTCTTTTTTAAATTTAATTTATTCAATCACGCGCTCTTAAAATCTGCAAAGTCAGCGTTTTCCCACGCTGCAGACTTATAGGGATGATCCCGACCAGACTTTAGGTCTGCACTTAAGATTCCCTCGAAATCCCTCCATCCAGACCACATGGTCTCCGATGTTTAAAGTGAAATTTCCCTGATATATAATGCAAAACACAGCGAAAACCCCTCTCTTGATATTATGCTCATGCTGTCATAGTCTGTATCCAACGGCGGAGTTGTGTAATTCCCGCCGTGTGGAAATGGTCTCTCTCTCCACTACAATAAAATAATATATATATATATATATATATATATATATATAATGTACGAGGGTGTATCTTAAAGTTTGAATTATCATCCCGCTGGTTACTTCAATTTATGGTTTCTTGAAACTAAACAAATTTACAAAATTGCAGAAGATTGTGTCAAACAATCGACTGTGGGATGAATGAACACTTACTGTACATAGAAAGACTCCTCCCTTTTTATTCCTCATTTTGAATTCCTAAAATTACCGATCATTTTACGAGTGCACAACCCTTTCTCTGTCCTTATAATTCCACCCCCCCCCCCACTCTCTTTTCCTTTCTTTGGGGTTGCGTATTTCACAGATGCACACGCTTTGATGATTAACAAGGTCGAGGTTGACGTGGTTTCGGTCCATTCGAGGGTGCGATTCCTGTTCCCACTAAAGACCCGTTGCGAAATACGACTTGCCGGAGCTCCAAGTCCTCATTTTGGCGGAGTTTGGTGGGTGGGATGCCAGCTTTCGAGATTGGGCAGTTCGCGATTTTCTTTTCACTAACGTTGGGGATTTTCATCGAGCTTTAACTGTACTAAATTAAGATTTCTTTCCAACTAAAATAAAACGGGATGTTAATTAGATGCAGCTCGAAATGAAGTGATTCAGATCTAATGTGATATATAAGTGAGGGAAAATTGAGAAGAGATATCGTAGCTGAGGATAGTAACCTTAGGGAATGAAAACTGACGGCAAGAATATTATGACGATCTTAAGGATTGGACGTGATTATTATCAAAGACTGTTCGGACGATCAAAGCAAAAGTTTCGGCAAAAGAATACATTTCTAATAATAATTAGAATTGTTAGCAGGGATTGAAAACCAGAGAGAGCCTTTAGGCATCGATAATAAATAATTTCTCTCGTTTAGTCTCGAGTTTTCTCGGATTGTTTTCCTGTCTCTTAAAATTTCATATATATCAAATTGAATTATGGCGCAAGAGCCGAATAATAACGTACTACCGTCACAAGCTCAGGTGCTGTCCCGATCATTTGACTGTGATCATTTCAGGCGCTCGTCGACAATAACTAGTTTTGGTTCTAAGTACGGCGGGAAGAAACAATTATAGAATTGGTACACACGTGCGCTCGAGATACCAAAGCGAGAATTCCTTATTTTCGAGCTTCCTCTTTGTTAACCATTGTTTTCTTTTTCTTTCCTCATTTCAAAGTTACACATTTGTACCGAGTATTTACATGATACGCTCGATTACAAGTAAATTAACGAATGTTTGGCCTAATGGGACCCTTGTTCCAATAAAACCAACAAAATCGTAGCAGTCAACTGCTTCTATTTTTGTAAAAACGTCCGCTGTAACTGAGTGGCTGCAGCTCATAGTTGGCGTCGAATTGTGAGTTCGAATCCTGAGTCCACTCCAGATCGTTGTTAAATTTGTTGAGGCTCCAAGTTCTCAGTTTGGTACGGAGTTTTAAGAGAGAGAGAAAAGATTGACTACAGGAAGCTTGGAGAGAGAAGCAGACCGTGGTTCAAAATTACAGAATTCTTCGTCAGCAGCCCTCGTGTTCTTTAACATCTTTTAAGAGTGACGTTTGCAAACAATCAATTCTCGTCACTCCAAGTGAACCCTTTCTAGACCGAATTGAAATCAACGTTAAGCAGCATTCTCCAGAAATCAGCCAGTCATTACAAGGTGTGGCTATTAAATAACGAGACTGACGCTGTAAAGCATTTTATTTTAATGTCATTTACATATTGTCACCTTCAATACACACCCCTCTGCTAAACCTACAACGCTCCATACGATTTTTCCATTGTTCGAAACAGTGCTGTGAGTCTTCTTCTGTCAGCTCCTTCGGGACGCGTTCCGTCTCTCTCTCACAGCTTCAACGGACTCAAATCTTGTTCCTTTTAAAGCAGATTTTCCTTCAGGAAAAATAGATAGAAATCACACAGCGCAAGATCCGGCGAACAAGGCGGATGGTCTAGCACTGGGATGATGTATTTGGCTAGAAACTCTAGACAGACAATGCGGAAGGAGGCGGCGCATCGTCTTGGTGCAGAACCCATGATTTGTCCTTCCACAATTCGGGTCGTTTTCTCCTTATTCTTTCACGGAGTTCAGCAATAAACGTGAAGGGGTAGTAATGTTGATGAATAGTGTGACCTTCAGGAACCCAGTGATGATACACAATCCCGCGAATATCAGAAAAAAAATCATCATCGTTTTTTTACTTTAATTTGCTCATTCGAACTTTTTTGGCTTTCGGTGCATGCGAAAAGTATTCATTGCCATACACTTCTTTCAATAAATTATAAGTTTGAGTAGGGTTTTTACAAGTTTCGTAAGAAATTTCACAACAATCTGTTGCTTGCATGTAATTTTCCCAACTAAATAAAAAAAAAAAAAAATAACTCCAATGCGAACGAAGGTTACGGTTGTACGGATTTGTTTGCAGAAGCGAGAGGCACTGCATTCGAAAGAGAAGGCGTCACGCAAAACAGCCGTCAGTCGCTATCGTTTGGTGCATGCAAACTTATGTAGAAGCGTCACAATCTCGTTAAGTAATAGCCTCACCTCATATTCTTCGAAAAGAAGTCTAAAATTACGATGGTACAATAGCCTTCGTGTATCTCTGTATCTAATCTAACCGAACACAAATGCATTCCATTCAATTCTGATTGACCAATCAATTTTGGTGATTCGTCCAAGCATCCTGTATCCATTTAGTCGACGCCTGTTATCTTGCTCCGAACCGCAATCAATCAGAAATATTACACATGAAATCATCCCCCCATCAAGACAGAGAAGTATTGAATCCGAACCATCAGCCGCAGAACACGAACCACAAAACCCACATTCGTCTGTGATTGAGCGCTAATCACTGTCGATAACGACATTTTAATGTTATCTCGCGATTTCTAATGTCCGTATTTGTCCGTGGCAAATTTCTCCACAGACCTACCGTCCCATTCGGTGAGTTCGTTTGACCCCGGGTAGCTGTAGGGTCGCTGCTAAAATACCATGTCCGAGTCGTGATTATGTGTTGAAAGAAGTAACGGTTTGGGTGACGTAAGATCATGCTTTTCGAGGTTTAATAGCCTTACCTGTCTTAATTACTGATTGACCTTGAGTCTGTCCTTCACTCTGCCGTGTATAGATTGTATGCCTTTTTAGGGGAGATTTATGGAATCAATATCCCTATCTTTTCCCTTTTTTTCGCCAGAATGATGGATCAGTTTTTGAGATAGCGAGGGGAATGAAAGTAACCGGCGGTTTTTTTTTTTTTTTTTTTAAACATGATTATTAACCGATTTATATTTAAAACAATACATTGTTGGACGAGATCGTGTTTCACGGATAAAGGAAAACTCATGTAAAAAGTAGGGTTAGATTCAATTTTTTTTTATAACTTCAGCAAAATTCGGAATTTTTTTTAATGGAAAATAAACACTTCAATTTCTGCCCTTTTTTCATTCTGTAATTTAAAGGTTTGTTTAACATTTCGTGGCAGTGTTTTCCTGTTTGATACAGTCATGAATTAATAACCATAGGTAAGAATTTAGGCTTCGCAATTCCAAATGAAGATTGATTATATATTAATGTCACTCTAACAAGAAACACGAGAGCTATTAGCGACGCCCCCCCCCCCCCAGCCCGCCAATAAGAGAACTAAGACCCTTGACAGATTTGGATTTTAATGGAATCGGGACTCAAACACACTATTCGACAGACAGAACGCTGGCCGCTAGTTCACGACCATCGCCCATAAACTACCGGTTTTAGTTCAGTTTTTATTAACGTCGCACTAGAGGCAACACGAGGGCTATTGGCGACGGACCTCGTCATTTAGAACCACCCTTAAGTGACGAGGACGACACCTGAGCTGGCACCCTCCCTCTCCTAACATCCACACCACGCCAACGGGAGGAATTTGGGCCCCGAACAGATTTAACGTGCATCAGCCCCGGCTACACGGCGGGTGGCCAAGGATCGAACCCGCGACTGAACGAAAACCGCCGGCCGCTAGTCCACGACCTTGACCACTAGGCTACCGCGGCCTCAAGCTACCGGAATCACTTTGAAACGAAGACCATCATACGGTTTGCTGGGGGTGGACGTACGTTAATCTTTTGAAGCTTTTATGTAGAACACCTTCAAGAGTTGTGCACCATTTCCTATAGAATTGCTTTGTTTGAGGGAACTAGCGACTGAATAAATGAACATAAGAACAATAAGACGATGTCAAACGATTGTTTAGACTAAATAATTTACGGTTGCTGTGGAAAAATTATAAAAATCGTCTGCCGATATATAAAAAAAGAAGTTTCGTTTACATTTCATCCACCTTCGTATTTATCGATTATTTACCTGGTGCAGTAAATAATATATGACGTTGGGGGATATTCGCGATTTTCTTTTCACTAACCTCGAGGACGTCTCAATAATTTGTAGTAGCATACAGTTACAACTCCTAGCCAACCCAAATGAAATGTGATTAGGAAAATTAGGTGAAAATAAAAAGTGTTGTGAATTGAATTAGGGATAGTGATATATAAGCGAACTAGAATTGAAAGGAAATAGAAGGGAGATAGAGGATAACTTTTAGCTGATAGATGTCGTAGATTAGAGTGAATCGTCGTAATTAATATTTCTTATTGAAAGTAGTGACTCCTGATCATAATAATAGGAGTCAAATCTGCTGCAGTCGAGAAGCGCTGGAATTGGAACGAGTGATTCGTAAGGCTAAGATTTTATTATTTGAACGCTTAGTAGGATTAATTGAGTTAAGACGGATTCGAGAGAGAACGATCTTGTGTATTCTTTGATAGACAATAAAGTGTGTCGTCCTTCTCTTGCATACCTTCGATTGGAGTTTTGAACTTATTGACTATTTAAATAGACTTTAGATGGCTGTGGAGTTGCAGCGCCTCTCTTCAACAGCAACGCCGAAAGTTAAAACGCCTTAATAATTAGCCCGAGGGAGACGTCTCTTTTAGTGTAGTTGGTGAAGGCGCAGAAAAAAGCGATTGGTCTACTTCCTTCGGCCCACTGGACCAGGGTTCGAAACAACCACCGGTAACCAGGGCCAACTATCTCCCCCTCCACGAAGTCGAAAAACCATCAAACGCCAAAGTGGTGACCCAGGACTTGAACACTGGATGGCAGCACAACCTTAAACTGTTGGTTGCATATGCTTCCGACGTAAAACACTTGTCTCTCAAAACAATCGCTCATAAATTACAACTAGTGATATTACGACTTCGGTGAACAGGTGAATGAGACCCGCTACTCAAATAGAGACAGCCGATGATGCCAAATAGAAAACATTTCCAAGCAAAACTCAATACAGCAGGGAAGGGATACATATCAATTACTGTAATTGTGGAAAAAAGCGACCTTCTCTTCAAATTCAAAATGTTTCTTTTTGCATCATCACGATGATACTGGAGGGGGAGTATGCAGCGACTCTCTTCAGCAACGACGTCTCATTTAGTCTAGTCAGTAAAAGCGCAGCGACGGGTCAAATTTTCTTTGGTCCCAATGGACAAGTGTTAGAAACAGCAGTGTCTACCCTCTTTCCCCCCCCCATGGGGTCTAAAACATCAGCCGCCGAAGAGTTTAATAAAGAAGGAAGGTCACATTGCATCATTCACAAATGCAGTGACGTAATCCCAAGAGACTGTTCATGCTTAATTTTTATTTTTCCTAACATGTGTGCACGTGACCCCTTTTTCATTCTAACTGTATTTTATCTCCCTCGGACGAATCTCTTATTTACCCCTCCTTTTATCCTTCGTTTCACCATCAGAAAAAATGCGCAGCCGTGTGTGCAAATGCGCGTTATTTCAAATTCTCCTCTTAGGACTAATGCTTTTAGTAAATTGATCTCTGGAGGACTTACTGGCACAAAGACCTCGAGAAGAAAAAGAGAGAGAGAAAAAAATATCTTTCTTTAGAAGAATTTTTTAAAGCAAGTCATTTCAGCCAGATAATGAATCAAATTCCTCTTCTAAATTTCCGAGTACTTTACCGAGAGTGCTATAATCTTCTCAAAAAACGTAATCACTTTCGTCTTCCTTTTTTCTGTAAAAAACGTTAATTTCTTTTCTTTTTTTATTTCGTTTGTTCCCAGTGAGGCGACTCCATTCGTAAGACACGTTTTCCGACAGACCTGCAGAGTACAGTAAAAAATTGATTGCCCCTGTCCAAGACTGGACTTTATGTAATAAACCTGTATTCTCGTGGATGAATTCGAATGAGTGTATTGCTGATAGTTTTTGAAATTTATACCATTACCGATAATTCGGTGAAATTTTCAAACAAAGCCAGTACATCTGTATAAATTACCAGGTTTTCTTCAATAATAAATATATAAATTTAAAATATAAATTAAGTATTCGTAATAGCAGACGTTTTATTTGATTCTTGTAAGCTCTTAACAAAAGTAAATGAAAATAAATTGTGTATTTTGAACACAAATGATATGAATCAAATTCAACCATTTTTTCTAACACTAATTATAAATAGTACACTTGAATTACTTTTCACGATTAAAAACGAACTCCTTTTTATGATCTGATTTCTTCAGTCTTTTATAATCTTTATGAATCTTTTTATTATAAAATATGTAATTAAATACGTGAACATAACTGATCGATACTTTTGTTTCCTAATTGTGACTCTAGTTTTTGTACAAAAAAAAAAAAAAAAAAAAAAAATCCCTACATAGAAAATATTGTTTCAGATTCCACACTTATTATTTTAATTATTCTCAGAGCATCACATGGAGATATCGTAAAGTTTTAAATATTACTAAGAAATAACTGAAATATTTGGATAAAACTTCTTCCGCATATTAATTGATCTTATGTACATATGTAATATTGTAAATTACAGCTACTAATGTTTCAGAAAAGGAAGTTGTAAATCGAAGTAACCTACTGTATCGCAAAGTTCTAATTATCCTTCTAGTGTATCGTAAAGTATAATTATTACTAAAAATGTTCGAAATAAGAACTCAATTTTTATTTATTATTCTTTTGACTTCACTTTTACTCCCAGCGTTTCCTGTCATTTTCGAAGGCTGTTATTGTAGAATTCAGCTGATTGAATTCTGTTCGACTACGAAATAACCGAGATAACCGCATGAAATTTATTCTGCATTTTAATGGATCCTTATGTACATATTGTTACAGTTATTATTGTTGAACCCGCAGCATCTAGAGTCTTTATTATTAATAAAAATAATCGGGGTATAAAAGCTTAATCTTTGCTTATTACACGCAAGACTTCTCTATATAATCGCCATCCAGTGTTACACATTTCCTCCACTTTTTCTTGAACCTTTTGAAGGGCATCATGGCAGCAGACTGAACTGTATCGTCTCCATAGAAGGAGTTACTTTAATCTACTGTTTCCTGAAACTAAAAAAATTCAGTGTGAATTGTTGTAATTCATATAATTTTTGTACATAAATATTAATTATTACGCAGAATAAATTTTATCTATATATCTGGGTTATTTCTAAGTAATAATTAAATTTTTACGGTTTCCTTTTTTTTTATTTTCCCGATGAAAATATCCTAGTCCTTTATTAAAAATATTATTCATATTTCTTTGTGCCTTGGAAGGATATTTCTATTTCCGTTTTTGTTTTAATCAATAATTTAAGTTGCTCTTTCAATGATAACAGAATTCAAGATATTGGAGATAAAATTGTCGGTAATGCAAAGAGTCTGTAAATTTTCAATCACTTACCAGAATTATAATAGGACACATTTTGAATTATAAAGAATGCCCCTATATCGAAATAAATTTATTCGGTTACATGCATATGTATGCATTTATGGTACTGGAACCTCTCTCGTGATGTTTTTGAAACATTATGGCCATTTCTCACTTTACTTGTTTAGGTTCACCATCAACTAAGCGTTCCGACATAAGAGGTGAAGTATTATGCAGAAAAAAGTAGGATTGAACTGAACAGAAGATAGTATTACGGGGTGTTCCGGAAGTCACTCGACAGTTTTAAATGAATAAATTTTTAATGTTTTTCGATGCCAAGGTCGCGTAATATGAAATGCCGGATTATTAAAGAAAAATAATTGATTTTTAAATCTAAGTAAATGCTTTATTAATCAAAATATACATCAATCGCTCGAACACACTCTTGTCAGCGCATTTCCAACGAATTCATTTCTTCTTAAAAATATTTGGAGGATTCAAAGTCTGTAAAAGACGTTTCCACCACAGCCCTCTCACGAAATGTCGTACTACGTACGTAGTTTTACAAATTGCAAAAAAAGAAATGGAAATCCGTCGGGGACAAATCAGGCGAGTACGGAGGGTGGGGCAGGAAATAGCAGCTTCATTCGTAAATGTACGGTTATTTGCCTCACGAGGCCGTTCGTTGTCATGGAGGAGGTGTCGCGAGCGCTCAATTATTTTTGTATAGTTTATTAAACTGCGATTGGCAACGCCAGTCGAATTCGGAGAAAGAAAACAGAACTTGAGAACATGGCGATGCTGCGAATGCGTCGAATTCGAACTGCTATCTAGAACGATAATTCACCCCACCTTCTGGTTTGAACTATTTGTCTTTTTGTGTGTGTCCGTCCAAGTCATTAATAAAATGTGGAAAAATATTGAAGCTCTCCCAATCCTTCTAATGAAAACCTTTTAGACAGAACAGGAGGTTGGAATCCTATCTGTTGTCCAGTGAAAGGTAAATTCGCGGCCAAGTGTTTTATGCATTTCTTCAAGGCAATAGCACTCTATGGTTATTATTTGCTTATCTCTTTAAAAACGAATAACAAAAGGAATTCATAGATCTTCACCGATCTTTTTTTTCTGACATTTTTAAGGGTACAAGTAGCGTTCTTTTTTTGTTTTACGCTTTCGAAATGATTTACATAAAAACATTGAAATCTTTGTTTCAATTTCAAATTAGTTTCTCTATTGCATTCCATTTCGACATTTGTATACTTGGAATTTACTTGAAAAATAATTATTCTCAAAAATATATACCTGTCATTTTTAATAAATAACTAAATACATACTATACGCAGTAACCAGTATTTCGATTATTTTACCAAAACAATCTCGCCAAGCCCATTTCATACTTCGCCAAGGGCCCTATAACACACGAATGCCTTTTTCAAGCTTTTCGAAACATATTATAGGCAATTATGAATAATTTATGATATCATCATAAACATGAGTCATAGTAATCTCCACTGCATCTATCCTCAAGACATGCGCACTACTCCAGCTTTTACTGCGCTATCTGTCGCTAGAGCTTTGCAGAAGACACCATTTCTGCAAAGAAAAAAAAAGGACCGAAAATCTGGCGAAGGCGTGCTTGATGTCTTTGTTTCCTGCCATTCTCTCGATAGCGGAATCTCTTTTGGGGCTAAATAGTAATGGTGGTGGCGACCTTGTATTGCACATACCCATTTACCGGGCTTAAATTACTACGTCTGTTTTTGTAACAAAAAAAATGTCGTGAATAATCTACTTACCATCACGAAAATTTCATGGATGGAAGGTTTTTCCAGAAACCATAATTTAGATTTTTTTTTTTTTTTCATCGTTTGAAAATTAAAATTTTCATTTTGTTGTAGTGTTGATATGTAACGGTGATGTGTACGCAGTTGTGAATACATCAACTAGATTATTCTCTGTTCGATATCGTAGATTAGAAATCCTATACGAAACATTGTTTCTTCTTTTGAAAAGATGGTATTATTAGTGAAATTATACATATGTTTCTAATAATAATACAGGCGGAGTGTTATATTTGGAAAATCATGATTTTTCTCTTAAGTGTTTTAGTTTTTGATTTTTGCTATTGGTTATTTATAGATGTTTTTTTTTTTTTTTTTTCTTTTTTTTTTTACTTTTTAAAAAAAAAAAAAAAAAAAAATCAATTTATATTTTTTGATGTTTTCTCCATTTTTAATGATGTATTTTGTTGATGGGGATAGTTGGGTCTATAATTCTAGAATAACCTAGCTTAACAGTCTAAATCCTGTCTCAACATTAAACAATTTTTTTTTCTTTTGTATTTTCAAAAACATTTTAAGAGTTCTTAAGATTTTCCAAATTTTTTTAAAATTTGTTGATATTTTGTTTTTCCTATTCTTCTGATGTATAGATATACATATATATATAACCATGAAACCAACAGAAAAAAATAGCGTTTAATCGGATGTTATGAAATGAACCACATTTTTTTAATAAAATCTAATTCTTATTTAAAATAAATTTACTTGCTAAAGACACGTTGATCTATTTATTTTTAAAATAATTTACTTTTGAAGTTAAAAGCTATTAAATCGTCTGCTTTTACTGTTGCCAAACAAGTTTTGAATAAATTTATGAATCGTAATTATTCGGAGTGTAATTAAACGATGATAACATTAAACTACATGTCCTTTAATTTACGTAATAGTTCTCAATAATGGTATGAGTAAAGTAATGTCTTACATTTAAATAAAAAATTCCTCTTTTGTTTCGTCTGTTTTAAATGCTTTTGAAAGAAATGTTATTGAAACAAGACTAAAGTCGATTTAAAAACTGACGTAATTATATGAAACACGTGCGGGGAAACAAAAAGAACATGAAGAATGGAACATGTTGATTCGTCCAATTGTTTACAGCAGCTTTAAAAGTACTAATCGTCCTCTGTTTAAAATCGCTGCCATTTATTTCATATCTAACTGTATAATCTAAATTATGCATTCGAAAAACCGGTAGATAATAGCAGCGAATAAGTGAAATTATACCCCGCCAAGAAATTATAATTTAACCTTAAATTGATTTTTTCGAAAATGTAGGTTGAACTTAATTATACGCCGCGTGTTTGCGTCTGTTCTCCTTACTTAACATATTCTTCTTAAACAAATACCTGGACGCGAAAGAGACGTGATTTAAAGATTAACCAACGCATGGAATAGTTGCGAAAGTAAAACATGCAAAAAATAGAGAAATCCGGTTACAGTGAAAGTACACCTATGTACGTAATCATTTTGAAATCCGCTTATAAATATGGTTTTCATTGTTAGGTTGAAGGCTGGCACAGGCTGATTTTATTTAACATGTGCTTTTTATTTACCCAAAAGAGCCCCACGCTAAGAAGTATAATAATTCGGGATGGATAAAAATCCATCAAGATTAAAAACTGAAGACATAAAAACTTAAAAGTAGGTATGAGAAAAAAAAAAAAAAAAAACTTATGCTTTCACCCTGTTGAAGTACTGTGAAAATTGCTGTTTTCATAAGAAATCAGTGTTCTCGGGGATTAAAAGCAAGAATTTGACGTCTAGCTGTTTTCGCAAGTGGTTGAATCCACAACCACAAAAGAGCAATCTCGAATGCGAACAAAAAACATTCTTTTCTCAGTTATCACACTAAGTTATACTTAAAGGTTGTGACTTTGAAAAGTGCAACAGAGATTTATGCTTTTCGAATCGTGTTTCGAATATTTTGAAATTCTGAATGGAAGAACTGAAACAGCCAGTTTGAAAGGAGCTCTAAATAATCTAAAAAATTTTTTATTCGAAAAATGTGTTATCTATGCTATTTTCTGCTAAAGTACACAGACGATTTGTATGCGGCTTTACGTATCGTAAATGGTTTATTAAATCCGAACACGCACGGTTTAAAAGTTCGTTATTATGTGATAAAAAAGACTCGCATTTTTATTTTAAGTTCCGAAATAAGCTTCGCTTTTGAAGAAAGAGAACAAAACCTATAACAAAATAGAATATCGCTATTCTTACTCTGAAGAACGTGTAATAAAGCGAACGATTATAGTATTTCTAAGGCGCTGAAAACGAAAATACTTCGACGATTATAATTTAACGGCAGACGATTATTATTTAGCTTTAACAAAAAAAGTTTCTTAATGTCTAAAAGAATGCTTATTTGAAAGTAGTTTTTTTTCATGCACAAAATAAACATACAGAATTGGTGTAAAAAGTAGTAAATATGTGCATTTTTTTCTTTCTTTTTCTGGCATTTATAAAAATCGTTTTTGCATCGTATTTTTAACACATCTCTAAATATCATCGTCCCGAAAATATTGTATATATATATATATTCCTAGGTATCGTCAGGTGAACTTAATTTTCATAAAACAGTTTGGTATGTGTATGATGTTTTACTGTCTATTTCAATATATATATATGTAAAGAATACTTCTTTAAAACTTTTAAATAGTACTATTTAATTAAGTTCCAAAGACTGTTGAAACCAATTTCATTTTTAAGTAATGATTTTACTGTAGCGGAGAGAGAGACCATTTCCTCACGACGGGAGTTTAAAACTCCGCCGTTGGATACAGATTGTGAGCAAGAGTGTAAAAGCGAGAGTAAGAGAGGACGTTTCGTTGTGTTTTTAGTTATATAGCAGGGAAATTTCACTACAAACGTCACAGAACATGTGGTATGAATGGAGGAATTTCTAGGGAATTCAAGTGCAGACCTTTAGGGATAAATGCATTGAAGTTAAATCATTACATATATGCACTAAGATTATCACATCCTCGATTCTGAGAGTTAGAACCTACGAACCCTCGACATTATTTATAAGTATTTTCATTTTTAAACTTTATACAAAAGTGTGTATTTTTATTATTTCATCCAGAGCATTGTAATAATTTATGTGGGATATTATATCTTTAAAGTATTATATCTGTGACCTTTCATACATAATTGATGTTTATTTTGTTATTTTTTCCCAGTATGATTGGCACCACCCCTGTGACGGCCACGGCTCCCTTGCCAAGCTGCACCATGAAAATATTCCAAGGCAGTCCTGATGACGGAAATATTGCTGAAAACGTGAAAATTGGAGACCTCTTGAGTCTAGTAATTAGCATCGATTTCCAAGGTACGTGAATTTGTCTCCCAAATGACGATTTTTCTCGGTTTAGGAGTGATAACTCCCTCCCCTATCTTGAGCGGAACCACAGATCGAGTTGCTGCAGTGATGACCCCCTTTCCCCCATCCAGAGAATATCCCCCTTTTCCCCCATCCAGCAGGTGTTCCAAATGAATCCTTTCAGGAAGTGTGGGGCAAGACTTCTCCCCTCTATTTTTCTCTCCTTGCAGAGCCTGGGTGGAATGAGAGAAATTATATAGACTTTTGGTAGACATTTTGATTGAAGCATATGAATCTCATTGCTCTTAATTTCCACATTTTAATATTTTTTGGAACTGAACTTCACTTGCTCAGAACTACGTTTTTTAGTTATTGAAATTTAATTTAATAGGACTTATGAAAGGAAAAAATCTACATTTAGATTCAGTTTTTACTTTAAAATTATTTAAAAATATTGTATTTAATGAATAATTGAGAAATTAGTAGAAAAATAGTGCTTGCACGTCATTGGAGACATTTATTGTAGAGGGTGTGACTTGACTTATGCGACCAACCAATGGGATTACTGCGTTTCGGATCTGTATATGAGTTAAGTGTGGTAAAAACGATTTGTTCTCGAGATCTCGTGTTTTGATTGGTTACTGGATTAACTGCGATTGGTGGAGAATGTTGATGTCAGTAACTATGTTGGAATTCGGATGTTTGAGAAAAATAGAAATTTAGGTATTTAAATGTTTCGGTTTAGGATGTAATTTGGAGAGAAATATTAATTATTATTGATGAGATTATTGAAGAATTTGGTGGTTATTTTTACATAGTTTTTAGAATGAAAGGCAATTGTAGTGCATTATATATGTCTGTTTTTCTCATGAACCAGCTTGTATTTGCTATTTGTCTAATAATGAAGAGAACGACGAACAAGAGAAGAAAGATGAGATTATAACCACTCACTTGTTATGCGATAGACGAAACGAATATAATTACCCACCCTCGCATGGCTCTGTAAATTTGAAAACTCATCATTATAATAAAAATTATTTACGAGAGCCGTGTCGGATTTTCTGAGCGGTAAATAGTTCCTACATCACTAAACAGTGATACGAATTCGTAGTATGATATTAATTTTAAAAGAAATCAGTCACTCGTCTATTGTTAACATTCCGCGTTTATTAGTTAATTTTCAGTAGAAATTTTTTGAAAAATTGCATTCAATGTTTGATAGGTTTAATTGGAGATTACTTCTTTTGAGTAGGTTAGTAGCGACACGTATAAAAAATAATTTTGCTTAAAATAAAAATGATAAAAACATAAAAGCCAGATCATGAGCTTATTGTAATATTTCCCAGTATTTTCATGTGTTCCCTATTCATACTGAGCTGTCTTGCTACCATGACAACAAACTGGTACAGAATGCTTTTTGAAAAATGATAGTTCTTAAATTATTATGTCATGTTCTAATTTATGTCAAGTAATAATTTAATTGCCGCTAATTAAAAAAGGACAAATTTAAGATAACCTAAATGCAGAGTACGATAAAAAAAACATATAAATTCCAATTATAAAATACATTATTCTGTAAACGTGTTCTAAAGTCAGTGTTTGGTAACGCTTTGAATGTTTTCGATATTTTTTGAAATAAAACATGTTCATATGTTCGAATTCATTGGATAAAGTTATTTTTTGTATATTTTTTTTTAAATATCGTTAGGACAAAAGATTTTTTTACGAAGTATAATATGTCTGATATGGTGAGAGCTAACACCTTTCTATTTTTTTTTTATTTTATTTTATTTCGCTAAAATATTTTTACATTTCTATAAAAATTTTCAGTGTAAATTTCTTAAATATGTTTTAGAAAAATTCAAAAAGAATGATTGAAATAATAGAAATTACCTCTTAAAATGACTGCAAACTATTATCTTCAATGCATAAATTCCCAATCAGAATACCAAACGATTTTTTTTTCTTCCATCCCTTAGATGCCTATGGTCTCAAGATTACCAACTGCTTGGTTCGAGATGGTTTGAATTGGGGTGAACAACCTCTCATCAATAATGAAGGGTAAACTTTTTATTTCTTTCTCTGTATAACAAACTACAATGAAAGCACTGATTATCCATTGTTGACTGTTGCTCTTTTTTGGCGGGTTCAAAACATACATAATTCCAATCGCTGCCGTTGAGAAAAGGTGAAAGTGTAGCGCCAAGAATTCCACGAACCTTATTGAGAGATGACTTCACTATCATCTGTTATAAATTGACCTCAAACAATAGGACCTTTTCGCCAGACTGATTCAATAGTAATCTTTGTTTACTTTTTGAAAGAAATGTAAAAAGAATCGTGCAAAACAAATCTTGAATGGAAGGTATAAGACATTTTTTTTTTTTTTTTTTAGAATGCAATGACTCAGTATGTTATGTTTAGTTCTTTACAGACACATATTTATGACGAATAAAATAGGTGAATAGAATAAAATATTTCTTTTTAAAATGGGCTGCTAGGTTTTGGCGTAAAAGTTTTCGTCTTGGCGGGAATTTCCAAGGAATTTACTCGCCAAATTGGCGTATTAATTTTGTCTGTTGAATCGGACAGCCAATGCTTCAAAAAGTTGATTCATATAGCTTGTTGCGATTGGAGTTGAAAAGTTATTTATTTTCGGTATAAAGTAGAATACTTTTTTTAATAATTTCCGCTTTGGGTGCAATTATTTTGTTCTAAACTGATGGAAATTTTTATTAAACATTTTTTCAGATTTATGATGGAAATGGATTTGAATGAAAAATTGATTTGTAAACATTTCTTTTATCAAGTAAAGTTATATGTAGAGTAAATTTTATTTTGAGTTGTTTATCCCAATATTATTTATGGATAAGTTTGATATTATTTTTCAGACAAAACTATATGAAATTGATTTCTCTATAATAGCTTAAGTCATAATTTTCAAATCCTTTTCCGATGAATATGAACTGTTTCGACAATTATTTCTGGAACTGTGCTTTGTCAAGAATTATATACAGAATCTATTTTATAGAATTAAACTAGCAATTAATTACCCATTCCAAAGCATTGTCGACAAAAATTTTTTAGTTCTTTTGTTCAACTTACTTGTTTTATTTTTTCATATAGATCGAATAATATATAATATATTGAAACAACAAGAAAACAAATATTTTTAAGGCTCCCTTCTTCCAGACATTTTGAAATCTGGACGTAATATTAATATTATGGAATTTCTATAAACATATACTCGCAAATCTAAACAATTTCATCTGTTTAAATGTAATAAAATGCATTCCAAAGAGAAAAAAAAAATAACTAAGATTTTTCGAAGCTGTACATTTTCGCCCGGATTTTTGTAAATATTTTCAAATATTTTTTTTTAAATATTTGAAAATCCATAAACGAATGATTAAAATACACGAACAAATATTTTTTGAAAAATCGGAGAAACATTGAAATTCTGAACAAACCAATAATGTTTTGATGAAGATACTGGTTCTTTTTAATATTATTTATTGTATTTATTAATTAGTCTTAAACAATTTTCATTCCCAGCAATAAATTATGTAAATGTGCGATTCATATTAACTAGAGAATTAAGGACAGATTTTACTTAATTATGAAAAATAATTATTGTATTAAAGAATGGTTTAAATTTCCTAAAATATCTAACGGGTCAGTTGAACCAAATGATTCTACTCACATATCAAGAGTTTTCCAAGTCCTTCCTGCTGGTTTGAAGTCTGCCCGCCATTTTGATTTCGTGGACGTAGTCTTAATCCTATGGAATTTCGACTTCTCACGCCTTTACTATTTGATCTATTTGAATGCAGTACAGTGCATCTGAAAGAGCAAAAAATAACGAATGCTTCCGTGGAATCACTTTTTTCCCTCCGATTTATAAAAATATTTTTTCCCCTATTTTAATGATTCGTTCGTGAATTTTTTCCAGTTTTTGAAAAAAATTTTAAAAAGTTTTTAAAAATTGGATGAAAAAGTAATTCCACGGAAGCATTCATTATTTTTTTGCACTCTTAGATTCATTTTATTTCACTAAAATAGATCAAATAGTAAAGATGTGAGAACTAAAATCGAAATTCCATAGGTTTAAAATAACGTCCACGAAATCAAAATGGCGGCTTAACGCCGACATTTTGATTTCGTCTGCTTAATATTAATCCTATGGAATTTGTACAACAGTCCTCAAATCTTGACAATTTTATCTGTTTGAATGCAATAAATTACATCCGGAAGGAAGAACAATTGTGAAAGTTTTTGCAAAATTTCAAGATTACTCTTTCCCTTCGATTTGTAAAAATATTTTTTCGTCTATTTTAGTGATTTTCAGAAACATTTTCTAGTTTTTTAAAAAAAATTTGAATACAGTCTAAACTCCTGAAGAAAATGTCAGTCCTCAGAAATTTTACCTATTATTTGCTCTTTCGGGTGCATTTTAGTGCATTTAAATAGGTAAAGTAGTCTAGATTTGAGGGCGGAAGTAGAAATTCCATAGGACGAAACCATAATGGCTTGTATTCGGGAGCTTTTAGTATTCCAGTTTATTACACTCTCAAATTTTAATAATTTTATCTTTTAAAAAAAATTTTTTTTTCTATCTAACACTACCGTCACCCCCAACCGAGTTTATTTCATCTTCGCAACCTACGTCCCGGTGACGTCATGTTCAGACACTAATTGTTATGCACGGAATCTAGCGAAGAATGCTCGTCATTTTCTCTAGTCCATTACCTCCAAGTCATCTAAGAAAGCTGAAAAAAAGATGGCGCAAACAAAGACTCGAAAAAACTGACACGGAGAATGAACCGGAGATAGCGAATACGTGATTAAAATTAGAATAGATGGGTTTTAAAACAATTCATACTATTACTCTGTAAAGAGCATATATACTTTAAAATGCAAGTTTAAATAATAATAAAAAAAAAAAGGATTAAAATATTCTACTTGATTTGAAATTGTAAGTTTTCTATCGTCATATAATGTAGTTTTGGTTTTTATTACGTATTCATAATGAGTAAAGATTTAAGAATGTTTTTTTTTAAGACGTTGAGGGCATAAACTAATGTCGTATACATATATTCTCGTATCAGTTAAGTGCAATGCTTCGCCGTAGAAGAGTATCACTTAAGGCTCCCGTCTACCCGCCATTTTGATTTCGTGGACGTTATGTTAATCCCATGGAATTTCTACTTTAATTTTCGCATCTTTACTATTTTAAAACATTTTTCTGAATTTCACTTGGGGTGTGTGTGTGTCATCAAATTTTCGATCGTTAATTTAACCAACTTCTCATCAAGCTAGAGCTTTGAAATTTTGGGAATCGTTCGTACTCGCCTAACAATGCAATATTTAGACGTTTGCGACAAGGTTTAACTAATATTTCACTAATTTTAATAAGTCAAAATATTCTTTCCCCTCGGTGCATTTAGGATTGAGGAAAAAATTTCTTTCCCTCTCTGGGAACACCGGGCACTTCCCATTCCACATGAGGTATCGTAAAACTTTTGTACTCTCAAAGGGGAGATACTATCTCCCCTTTACTATCTCCGAGATAGTAAGGGTTGCTGACTTTCAGTCAGTAATCATTCGCAAGAAAGAAAGTTTCCAATATTTGGCGTTATGTCTTATCACAATAATTTTTTCTGATTTCTGGTTCCCATTTTTTTTTTTAATAGAATGACTTACAAACTTTAAAATGCATGTTTTGATTTTATGAATATTATGAATTTTTTTAATAAGCTCACAAATGTCTCTTTTTAAGTAAATTTTAAAGTTAAAAATAACTAACAGTTTTAACTAATATTTCAATAATTTTCTTTAATAAACTTTGCCACCATATAAAAACGTTGGTTTTTATATCGAATTATTGGTCTATTGGAATGCAACAAAATGTATTCGAAAGAGCAAAAAATAATGTATACTTCTGCGGAATTACTTTCACCCTCTGATTTTTAAAAATATTTTTACCCCTGTTCTAATGATTCGTTTGTGAGTTTTTCGGCCTTTAAAAAAAAACACTTTCAAATATTTTTATAAACCATAGGGTAAAAACTAATTCCACTGAAGCATTCATTATTTTTTGCTCTTTCGAATACACTTTGTTGCATTCCAATAGACCAAAATAGTAAAGATGCGAAAATTAAAGTAGAAATTCCATACGATTAACATAACGTACACGAAATCAAAATGGCGGGTAGACGGGAGCCTTAACTTCTATTCTTATTTTTGAATATCACCTGCTTTCAAAAATCTTTTCTAAAAGAATTTGATATATTTAATGCCATTGTAATCGCTTATATAATGCCATTAAATGTAAAAACAGCAGTTTTTCTCAGTATAACGTTATTTTTCTATCGTTCGGAATGCGTTAGGAAAATTTTTCAAATTCTTTGTAATTTTTTCATCGCATTTGCTACGTAAACCATATTAATTATACATAATTAAAGTAACTATTTGCTGTAAATAGATCTTCCATAAAAGCCATATATTGCTCTTTGTTGTGGATTGACTGAAGCCGAAAGATGTACCTATACGTTAACCGTAAAAAAAAAATTTAAAAAAAGGAAAAAAGTTATTAATTTTTAAGTAAATGTATCTCCTCTTCAAAGAGATACCAGATAAAAATCTGTTCAGCCTTTTCAATATTTTTATTGGGTCATTTAAGCACTGTTCCTTGTCACTGCAAGTAACCTTTCGCAAAATACGCAAAACACGTTTGATTTAATATCCGATAAGTTTTTAAATCTCTGCCCTTTCAAGGCCATCTTAAGCTCGGGAAAAAGAGAAGAGAATCAGTTGGCGATCAATTGGCAGAATGGAGTGGTTGATTTGTCACTGAATGCGTAGCAAATATTACTGTACAGGCAGTATTGTAGGATGCCTAGCATTATCGTGCTAAGGAAACTGTAATCAAGATTGGAAAAAAAAATCCGTCCAAATTCGCCTTTTCTGTTTTTTGAATCTAAAAAGCATCTCCTTGTGAAAATACAGAACACCACATATTTCCGTGAGTTAACCCAGATATTTTGGAGCTTCTTCTAATCTAAATTGCGGGAATGAGATACAAACCCGCTAGTTCTCATATAACGTAGGTACCTATTCATTCACTACTCTCAAGCGATAAATCGCCAAATACAACACGTTTTTATCTGTTTACTTTATTTACTGAGTATTTCGAGACTCGTGGGCAAAAATTTAAGAGGCGATAGAAAACATCTGAACAAACAGTTTTCACAATGCATAGGCGGACGGCTAGACAGCGCTGTAATGGAAGCATAAAGCGCGAGTTTTTCTTAAACATCGTCCTTTCCACCTTGGCTTTCAGGAAGCATGGCGGCACATAGTAATCAGGAAAAGACCATGCCTCCTGCTCGTTTAAAAGTTTTCTATCACCCCTTAAACTTTTGCTCATGAGTTTCGAAACATCTTATGTGGACAGGGAGAGGGGGGGGGGGGCATAGCATAGCTCGCGAGGAGAGAGTGGCTTTCACAGACGAGCTTATGTAAATAAAATATCTGTATGAAATATGGTAAGCTAAATCTTCTCGCACCGCTAGACTTCTTCAGATAAAACTTATTCTGATTTGTTGCTGAGAAATAATAACGTTCCATTTTGCGTTTGTTTCTCCCACAGATGTCCAGTGGACGAAGATATAATGGGTCCCTTCGAGTACGTGCACAACAAGACCCAGGCCCGAGTTACTTTCCAGGCGCACAAGTTTCCCTACACCTCGTCCGTGTACTACCAGTGCAATGTGAAGATGTGCCTCAAGAATTCGGGGGGCTGCGATGATGTGGTGAGTATTCCGTCTGAAACACCCTCGGTCCCCCTTCTAAGCTGACGTCATTCTCTTAAAATGGATAAGAGCTATTTAAACTCAACAAAAGATGGACCTGGGAGTTGTCAAAAAATTGAAACACCCTTTACGAAAGCCCTTTGGAGACGAGGGTACTATAAAAGCCACTGTTACTTTAGAATAGGTGTCAAGGTCACTCATTTTCGTTTCTCCTTCATCGGTTACCATGGTAGCGAAAATGTGTATCGCCACTGCATCTAACTATTTTCAACACTTTGGATGAGGACTGAATTCCTTTGCCGTTTAGATGTGCGTTAAATGGAAAATCTATTTTAGATTCTTATAAATAACGTTTTTCTTTTTATCCAAAAGGATAATTTTTTTTTGAATGAAAGTATATACATTATTGAAACATAAACTTATAAGATATTAATATAATACCTATGCGTGTATAAATTTATTTAATTCTAAAAGTTCCAATGAGTTGTTTGGTTCCGTTACAAAAAGATGTAAGAAAATGAAATGTTTTTAATGACACGTTAACAATATTTATAAAATGTTACACAGATTTTAAACAAATATTTTAATGATGCAGATTATTAAAAACAACCCAAAAGATGATCGTGAAACTCGACATTTCGTTTTCATTGGAAGTCTGTTGACGAAAATGAAACGGGGAAAAAAAGTGTTGTCCTTTCTCGACTGCTGTTGCCATAGTTACAGTCGGCAGTGGGAGGAAAATCTGTGACCTTGAAGTGCCTATTGTAAAGTGAGAGACTATAGCAGCGGGATGGGTTACTTGTGAACTGCTCCATCTACCAGACGTGCATAGCATATATACGCTTTCCGACATACACATATAAAATAAGAATTTGTTTCTTTTCTAACGAGAGATGGAGATTCGAACGTATAGATGATTTAATCGAACCTTCAGATTGTGTTTGTAGAATAGATTCCGATGATTTGCTTAGACCAGGACTGACCAACCCTCAGCCCGCCTGTTCCCTCCTGCGGCTCGCGGAATTGAGTCATCTGATCAAAAAAAATTAAACCCGCATTCCATATAAAAATATCAAAGGAAATTTCTTCATAAATCGTTGGTATCACATTTAATTACAATGGATACATCTCAGTACATTTACTCTACTATCGTCGCAATTTTTTCTCTTTTATTCTTATTTAGAAACAATTAAAAAATCGAACTCTTTTTACAAAGCGCGCGGACCGTCTTGCGTGAGTGGGCGATACACAATGTATACCTAACTACCAAACTTACCGAAGGAGAGGATGTTTTTTACTATAAGCGGGGAGGGAATGCGACGGCCGGATCTTGTGAAATAGCAGCAGCAGGACAAATTGACTGCTCGGTATCTTTTGATTGCTAATAATTTTGCACCAAGATTGTGTTGGAACTGCAGGACAATTTTTAAAATTATATTTCGTGCAAATACTTTTAATTCCGTAACATATAATTTCCCTTCATTTATTGCAGAATATTCTTCGGTTCTCTAATGGGACTCAGAAAGATTCGTCTTTTCCCGCGACTCAAGAGGGGAAAACAGTAGTAGTTTTTATTTGATTACTTGAATTGGCTGTAAAAGATTTAAAATTAAAAAGGTGATAAGTCGAATTTATCACACACACACACACACATATATATATATATATAATGCGGTTAACCGGAATATATATAGATCTGGTTTAGATGAACGAGCGAGAGATCTAAAATAAACAAAGCTGGCTTCATCATAAAGTTTCAAATTTTTCAATTTTATTCCGTTTGGGGAGATAAAGGTGGAGATGGGGTCTTAGGAATTCCGGATGGTATTTAGTTTGCATCTTCTTTAGATAGTAAATGTAATTTTTTCTTTGTTTGAGTTAAGGGAAATAAATTAAGATGGCGAAATATAAAAGAAAACTTTTTCAACGATTTCTGTGATTATGATTGTGGGTTTATGGCACAAGAGACAGCCAAATGTCGGCTAGGCTACGCGTAACATTTGTCGAAAACTCCACAAGTTTTTTAAGCCCTATAAAAATTAGATAAAGCCACAGACGAAGAAAATAAATAATAAAACACTAACAGGATTGAAATTTTAAATATGATTTAAAATTCCAGTTCTGTATTAAAACGCAATCCAATTCTGACAAGAGGTTTCTGCCATCCAGTCGGACAAGTTTAAAACAGAAGAATTAAAATCTATGCGACGGTGATGATGGAACGTTGAACACTAAGTGAGGAACAGATGGAGAAAAAGAACACTCTGAAGCAGCCTCCCCAAATAAAAGATGAGTAAAGCGAGTCCGTCCGATGTGCGAAAGGGACTCAACCGGACATCCGCTCTACGCACTGGGAAAAAAACCCCATTCCTCAATGATAGGCTTCACCGAGTGTCATTTGTTATGGGACTGAAAATTCCACGATTCCTGCCTCATTTTTAACGGAAGAAGAGTATTCTCGAATAATAAATGAACCCGTGATAAATTACTCTGATTGCAAAGACTTTCTAAACCTAAGCGAATTGGAATTTTTTTTCACCCTCTTTTGGGAGCGTCGCACGACACAAACGGCGTGCCATTCCCAGAGAAAGTTAAGCAGTTTCGTAAGCCGACCAGGAAAGGGATTTGCGAGTGATTCATAGACACCCAATTCCGTTTTACACGAGCTTATTTTACACGCTTTTGAATTAACACTAGCTAGAAAAAATATTCTCTCTTTACACGAGTTATTTCGATCCAACACGATCGATATTCTAAGGGTAAATTTTTGCTTTAATTCTGTTTTTCGACTGCGGCGTCGGTGACGAGGAATGTAATGTGATTTCCGTTTGTGAGAATTTCCCGAATTTGATAACTTCAATATGGAATTTTGTCAGCATTTTGAGTGGGGTGCTGAAAGCGAAAACACCTAAGACACCACCCAACGATTAAATCTTTATTTATTTTTTAATCTTATCGTTTTGATCGTCTGCCCCACGAGGGGTGGGACAAACATGTTTAAAATATTTGCGTAAATGCCAATAAATGGTAAGTTACAGTTTTAAAACTTTTGTTTTATTAATTATTACCGAGAGAAATATTTTTCGACAGCATTTAAATATAATATCACATAATTCTTCTACAGCAAAAACTAATTGGTATCAAGAAATTTTTGCGGATTTCTTGAGAATGGAACCAATCTTTGATGGTGACCACGTAGGTTAATGCTGTTAGCGTAATTCAATCTTTCAAACTAGCGGAATAACCTTAAGATCGTCGCGATGCCAATCCTTAGCTTCTGTCACTCTTCATATTTCCGGCTTACTTATACATCATTCTGTCTGGATCACTTCACTTCATTTCTACCTTCATCTAATCACGCTTCATTTGGGTTGGGAAAATTATTGTAATTTTATGCAATAAAACTCGTTAGAAGTCCTCGAGGTCAGTGAAGAGATAATAGCAAATAGCCCGAAATCACAGGAGTAATACTGATTTAAAATTAAAAGAAAAGAAATTCACATTTCGTTTAAGTATAATAATTTATTTTCTTTCAAAAGAGAGAGCACTTACCCTTAGAATTACTTTCATTTTACTTAATTTAGAATATTTTGAAAGTAAATATAACGCTTCTTTTATCAATCGGTTTTCTTTAACTCACATTGTAACTTTGTCCGGTTCAAAACTTTAAAAGCTTTTTTCTCCCATTTTAAAACGCTCGATCGAGCTGAAATTTTCTGTACGCGATTGTTTTGGATGACAATACAACTTAATTTTCTTAATAAAAATTAATTGATTAAAATTAATTATGTAAAGAATTAAATTGTACTCCAAGTTTCTCTACAAGTCGCCAAACGGTCGCCAAATCCTTCGTTTAATAATTTATCATTTGCTTCAATTTTAATTACATTTAGGTTAAAGGTATTCAATTTAATGACATAACTTATCGTTTGATTTAATTTTAATTACGTGTAGCTTAATTGATCAACATAACGCTTAATTGAGCTAAAAAGTTTTACACGCATTTATTCGAGATGATAAATTTAATTAACGTTAAATAATAAAATAAATTATTGAAATTAATTATCGAATAAATTCAATTTGACTCGACGTTCTCTTTTGCTCTTAAAATTTAAGGTGCAAAAAATTACTTTACGCGAAGTGTGAAGTTTGGAAGAAAAGTCATGTTTGGAAAACTCTTTTTTTATCGATGTTATTTCAAAGAAACGCATTGAAGCTATTCCAAATCACTTTGATTTGCTCCAAGGCGGGTGGCTGCGGTAGCCTAGAGGTTATAGTCGCGAACTCGCGACCGGTATTATTTTCGTCGAGTCGTGGGTTCGAACCCTGAGGCCACTGATGACTCTCCTATTAGTGAGGTTGATGCATGTTAAATTTGATGGAGGTCCCCAGTCCTTCCGTGGTGCGATGTGGAAGTTTGGAGAGGGAAGTGCCTGCTCAAATGATGTCCTCGTCACTTGACCTAGTTTCAAAATTATGAAGACCGTCGCCATTATCTCAGCGTTGCTTCTCAGAGCGACATGAATAAATAATCTAAATCACATCGTGCTTGGGAGCAATCCTCGTTCCTTTAACAACAAAAGCACGTTCTGCATCAACGTACAACACCCCCACTTCATCACACGCACCTGTCATCAGGGATAACTTTATGCATACAAAAGTTTAAAAGATTGCACGAGTAAAAGAACTGTTGTAATTTTTGTATTTTTAGGAGTACAAAAGGATGAAAAAGAATATTTAGGAAGTACAGGTTTTAAAAAGAGTACGGTTCTCGAAAAAGAAGCACAAAACTCCCTAAAAGAGTGCTGTTGGTCCCCGTAGTATATCCATTTTTCTACAGTTCAGACACAAACTTCCAAAATCACAATGAATGGAAAAGAAGATGTATTCTTTTTGTGCCCTCTCCCTGTTACTTTCTCATCTTCAATCTTCTTCTTAATCTTTCTCATCTTTGCCATCAGCGACTACTTTCATATCGTAGAACTTCATCAGCAGCCGAACATGGAACGAGCCTCTAGAAGAAGAAAAAAAAAACGAATCGAGTCGCTGACAGCAATCGCTCTTCAACGATTACTGTCAGCAATTCTCGTGTCAGGAGAAGTAAAAGGAAAAAGAATAAAACGACTGATTTTTGTTTCTTCTTTTTTTTGCAAGAAACAAGATTATCAAATGGTAAATCAAGAGTAACACGGTTTACCTCCTGTGTCTATCTAATCCGAGAGTGTATTCCCCCTTTCAGAACGTGCGCAAAGGCGAATCTTAAAATTCTTAAATAACGTCGTCGTATCTCGAATCGAAATGGGAAATCTGCTTCGAGATGAATGACGCGAGATTAGAGAGGCAATCTCTCTTAAATTTTGAAGGATGTTCGCATATTTTGATTAATTGCAGATTTTTAAGAAAATGATCGTGAGAAATTTATCTATGAGTATTTTAATTAAGGGATTGTTTTGCCTGAATGCGATAAGTTTTATATTACATAGCTCATTTTCTTTATCTAGAATTTTTATTTGACTGTTCCTTTTATTTTATTGTGTATTTGAATCGTTTAGTTTAGAGTTTTAATGCCTGTTTGAAATAAAGAAGGAAATTATGATATAATATTAAAAATAAATATTCATTTTTAACTCGTTCATTCGATTTTAAAAACCTGTTAGCTCTTTTCGCGTTTCGGGTAACAGTACGACTACCTTCAAAACACAATTTTTGATCAAAATATCGATTTTTTTTTATTTTTTTTATTTATTTATTTTATTTTTGGTTCTCATATTAAAAATTCGATCTTTTATCTTTAAAAATCTGTTTGAATTTGTTTCTGTCTTATTCAGAAATCGAGTTACGGCTGTTTTAATATTATTGGATCGCGAATTTCTCTGGCTGGAAAGGCTCTAAAAGCGATTAAAAAAAAAAAAAAAACTTTTTTCATTACTTCAAAACAAAATACCTCATAGATTTACGCATCCATGAACCTGAAATTTTATATATATATTTTTCAAAAAATACTTACACACAGAATAAAGTATTCTTGATATTTTATATTGAGTAGAAGATTTTTTTTTTTTTAAATATTGCAATAAAGTGCGAAAATTACAAATGACTTTTGCAGGCCATTTCAGTTCTCAGAACTCGAAATATCAAAACTTCCGACTTAAGAGTTATATTATCAAAATAATAGTCCATTCCCTAGATAAGATTATATTCTTTATTACTCAATTTACAAAATGTCGGTATATATTCTTTTGAGTTATCGTGTTTTGCTAAAAGTTTTAATTTTTGTTTACATTTGTATAAAATGCCCTTTTAATGGCAAAACTATACATTAACAAAATATTCGGAGTTTTCTAGCTTTGAAGCCCCTTAAGGTAATAAAATATACATTTATAGACAAAATTTAGGTTAATTTAAAAAAAAAAATCTGGAAAGGTGTACTGTTACCTTAAACTAAAGTGAAATTGGGAACTATTTTACACATAACAGTATTTGGGCGTTATTATTAAAGAGTCTATTCTGTAACTTAAGTAAGATTTAATTTTTATTTCCGCTTACTCTATTATTATACCATGTCTCCACAATACATTTATCTATCATTTGCTACAAATTAATGCCAGCAGTTTTTTTTTTTTTTATCGAATTGTTAAAATGAAATCAGCTCTGTGAACCCTGAAAATTATTGAATCAATCGCTAGAAAAAAAAAATCAATATTTAAAATTAAAAAAATAAATAAATAAGAGTTTGATTGTATTTACAAAATCAGATGAGTCTAATATTCCATTCTGTTTGTTACATATGTAGATATACTTCGATAAAACTTTATCTAATTTTTTTAGAATAAATGTATAAGGTACATTATTTAAATACATTTTGTATACAAAATAAGAATTTATTTTTTTTCTAGACTTTCACAATCATTTGAGGTTTAGAGTATTACATAAAAAACAACAACAAATTTAATCATTTTAAAAAGGAAAACGAACTATATATTACAAAATACATTTATTATTTTAAGGCAGGTGTGATAAACGTTGTTTTTATAAATATATTGAAAATTACAGTTTTCCGAAAAAAGAAAAAGTTTTTGTGATAAATATCAGTATCTCATTCACTGCACTTCTTATATAGTTATACTAATTTACGTAAGTTCTTTCACAAGGCGAGGTTCTCAATTCAAATCAAGGTTCTCTTTCTCAAGTAAAGTGGACCTAAAAGTCAATAAAAAAGAAAATGCGCGTGAGGACTCCTTACAATCACTAGTGTAACCCTACATCCCGTTTTGAAAGGGACCATCCCAGTGTTTTTAGGTTACCCCTGCTGTTGTCCTTAAGCATAGCTTCGGAATCTAACCAGTGTAGCAATTTTCAAAAAAGGCACCTAATGTATTACAATGAAAGGTATTTTCTCTTATGAATAAGTGGTTGAAGAGAGAAAAGCCACAGTTGCAAGTCACAGTTCTTAAAGCTATGTTCATTTAACTGCCAAAGTAAATGTTAAGAATCAAAACTTTCATTTTTATTTTAAATCAACAGCAAATAGATTTCAGGGCAATATTAGCCGCCATTATGGTTTAATGGAGGTAATGTTAATCTGATGCAATTTCTACTACCGTCCTCAAATCTTTACTGTTTGAATGCAATAAAGTGCATCTGAAAGAGCAAACACATAATGAAAGTTTTTGCAAAATTGCCTTTTCTTTCTAATTTTTAAAAATATTTTGAAATATTTTACAAAGACAAGAAAATCCACTCTCGAATGATTAAAATGGAGGTAATTATATTTTAAAAAATTGGAGGTAAAATGTAATTCGACAGGAATCTTCATAACTTCATTCTTTTTCTTCATCCATGAGATTTCCTTTTTTGCATTCAAAGGAACAAATAATAATAATAAATGCTTGTAAGGAATCATATTTTCACTCCGATTCTTATAAATATTTTTACCTATATTTTAATGATTCGTTGTGAGTTTTCCGTTTTTTAAAAATTATTTTTAAAAATCGGAAGAAAATTTTAATTCTACAGAAACATTCTTTTTTGCTCTTTCGGCTACACTTTATTGCATTCAAATAGATCAAATAGTAAAAATGTGAGAGCAAAAGTCGAAATTCCATAGGATTAACATTACGTCCACGAAATCAAAATGGCGGATAGACGGGAACCTTAAGCGAGTTTGTTCTTCAGAAAAACGAGAAAAAATAAGATTAATAAATAATTTATTTTCTCGCGTTCGTTTCTCCTTTAATTTTGATTAAGAATCAAAAACTATGAAGAAAAAAAAATATTCTTTTTCTCACATACAATATTGTTACTTAAATATAAGTAAATGTCGCGTTGTGAGGTAAATTGAATGGTCACGTTAACCATTACATTTCAATTGCCGTAGTTAAAACTCGTATCCTATTTTATTTTTTTTTAAATTTGATACTGTTACGTACTCTCTTTGCAAATAACCTCTTTTTTTGTCATAAAACCGAGAAATTCGACGATTTTCTTTGAAGATCTGACATAAGCAAATCTTAGCAAAAAATCTTACTTTCCCTCTACTATACAGCGTTCGATAGTGTTTGAACTCGAGATAAAATGGAGCTCACATAAAAAACACGTATCGACAAAAAGAATAAGGTTATTGCTCCCTCGAAAAAGACTTATTCTAATCTATATTCAGAGATACTGTCATTGTTTCGGTCTTTTTGAATAAACCCATTGACGAATCGCCAGCAATCACTACCTGTCCCAGACATTCTGTCTGACACACACGACCTTTATAACCCAAACGCAAAAAAAAAAAGAACTTACCTATCCCCACTAAATCACCTAACCTCCTGTTGTGTCCAGTCAAGACTCTAAAACTTCCTCACACAATACATTATGTAAATGTCGAAAAGAACCCAATAAACAAAAACATTTTTACTTTCAACAGAGACGTTTTGTATCGTCGTGCTCCAGTAGAAATGGTCAATGATTTCCTTTTGATGTCTTCGGATCCGATGATGACTTTAGATCCGATTTCTATTCAAATTGGCGATTACTCTAATAGCCGAATATCGATCTTAAAATGCCTGTTGCACTTGTTACATTGGGATGTAATCTTTTAGCTCTCGTAAAGATGGGGTTTGGGAACGAAAGCGTTTGAAGGTGAAGGTCGATTTTTTTTTAATGGATGTTCAAATTCCTATTCCCTAATCGTTTCGACTTTCTTTTGTTGATGGAAATAAGGCTCTCCGATCGTTGACCTTGAGGCTCAGGATGATTTCAATGTCGAGATTGATAAAAGCACTTTAGTACTGACGAATCGGAATCGAAGTTCATGTTTCTCAGTCCTTTTGAAGTCGGGGAAAAACTGACATATTTCATGCTCAATAATTGCGTATAACTGTTGTGTTTCGAATATTCTCGTAGGTTTATCTCACCGATCAGTTGATGATGTTTATTACGTACAACCAGCACAACGTCCATACACTGTATATTTCCATGCATTAGCCGAGACTATTGAGAACTTTTTCTAAACTAAATTGCGGGGATTGTCTCATATACTTATCGGCTGGTTCGCAAAAAAACGTCGGTACTCTTCTATTAGCACGCGCAAGCGATGCTTTGCCAAATAAAGCACGTTTTTATCTATTTATATTACATATCTTAAGTTATTAGGAAAATAACTAAAGCACGTTTTCCCCAAAAGATATGTTCATTTAAACACAACATAAGTTAATTACTAATTTAGAAAACAATACCAAAGCAATAGCAATCTTGGTTGAACTTATTTTCCTTACGTATTGTTGTATAACTTTCGCATATTTTCTCGTACATTCATTAATTTTCGTATTCTTATACATTCATAATGACTCAAGAAATCCTTTTGTGTAACCACACTGTGGCATCTAATTGGAGTGACTTTTACACGTCAGGTTGGAAACGGAACTTTGCATTATCGTCTTTCAACGACAATTTTAAATGAAATTATTCTTATCGTGAAAAGGATTTGTTTTATTTTCGGAAGTGTTTGTAATACTGGTTTGTTGAGTCGTCGTCAAAACGAAAAAAAAAAAACTGATGTCGGCGAGGTCTGCACGCGGCTAACTGGAAAGAACAAGAACTTATCTTAGAAGTAATAGAATATAGTAGATAATACGTACATAAAAATAATATTGGACGAGGAATATTACTTCTAACGCACGTTTTGTGTGTTTGCAACCTTTATGAAAAGAAGAAAAAAAAAAAATCATTTGAATATTTTAAAGTCCGGTGGCGGTCCCCCCCCCCCCCATTTTGGCCTTTATACTGGTTTTGAATTTCGGATAGAGTTTTGTAGAAAAAAATCGCACTGTCGGTTTTTACTGTATCAGCTTTTATTTAGAAATATCGGTAATTTCGTTATCTATTGCCGGTATCACTAGCTATTCATTAGAAAGAAGTAAGCTCCAGACATACTGTGAACAGGTTTCAATGTAAGAATACCACTTCAAAATTGAAAAAAAAACTTAACTGTTTCTTTAATAAACAAAACCATTTAAGAAACAGATATGTTTATTTTTCTCTTTTGATTTTGACAAAATCAAATTTTTATATAAATCAATGAGAAGGACTTGATGACTCTTGGCTAGGTTCGCAATATTTGGCTCGAAATTTGATAATTTCAGTCTTACTTCGCCTCGGAACTCAATATTCCATTTACTTCTCTTCTTCGTTAAAATAGAATGCGAACATGACCGCTGCCAGATTCAACCATACACGAGCTTACGAATGCAATTTAAAAGGGAAATACCGTATTACAAGTTTTGGATATTTTTGAGTAATATTTATATTCATACAAAATTGAGTCACAGTTAAAGTATTAAAATGCCCCTTTGCTTCGATGTCAAATATTAATTCGATGATTTCATTTTGCGAATGAATGTCGTTATTTTCAACTCGAGCAGAAGGTGGCGCGATAGTCTCCATTTTGGGATACCTATATTTTTAATACCTCCAAAACGTAATCATCGCTTAATTTTTGGAGATGATTTATATGTACTCCCAATTCTGCGTCGGTTATATAGAATTGTCGTAAGTTTCAAAAGTATCGAATATCTTCACATAACAGTGAAGACTTAAACAAGTTTAATTTATCTTGAAAGCTTAAAATAATTGTTCGCGCTCGAATTGATGTAATATCTTTTCCTCGGTGACTTGTTTGAATATCGTCGAACTTTGCAAATACATCCGGCTAAATAAGAAATATTGCTATTATTTTTTTGCAATTCGTCACTTAAGGCTGGATTAATTTCTATAAGAAATCCCGAAACTATTTAAACGATTCAACAAGTTTTTGTTATACAGGCACCTCTCGACAACTATCGTATTTCGGCGTGTGATAATAATTGATTTGATAGTTCATCCATTTCCTCGCAAAGCTGATCAAACAGTCGTGGTTTAAGAGGTCGTGCTCTAATTTGGGCCATCTTGTAACAAAACGGCGCAAAAGTCATTTCTCACAAGTCTGAGAATGAGAACCCATCACGAAACACGCATACTTTAAATGGTAAAAAAAAAAATTATTTTAAAAAATATGCAGGTATGAGAAATTAAATAAGCCATAATCTTACTTATTATATTATAATTACAAATGGGATTCCAAACGAAAACTGCATTGCTGTCCATAAATGTGCGATTGAATAGCAATGTTATTCATTCACTGACCCCCAATTATACTAAATCGACCACTTTGCCGACCCTTGGCCAAGAGAGCGTTTCGTATGGCTTGCAGCTATACAACTGTTTTCTATTTTCTCTGTTCTCTGTTTTCTATTTTCACCAACATACAATATTGGTCGTTTTGAAAGCTATCTGTGTTGAAAAAGAAATGTCTCACTCCTCTAGTGGCTCATTCGGAAAATCGAAACAAAAGAAATAAAAACATCTGCTCCTCCTAAGAATGTGATTATTCTATTTTAGCAGTTAAAACGTTTTAAAACAGGATGAGTATTTTGTGATCACCCTGTAAGCTATGACCCTGGCAGTGTTTTCAAGTGACTGAAATTTCACTCATTCTTTCAGCCTCCTCTCTGTGACGACGGTGGCTACAACATTCGCCGAAAACGAAGAAGCGCCGGAGACCAATTGGAGGACATCGGCAACCTACAGGCCCTCAGGCTGGAGGAGATCCACGCGAGGGACCGAAGCGTCGAGGTATTTTCCGGACTCTACGTCAGCGAGGTGGATGATTCCAGGGAAACCAACGGTGAGTAGACTCCCTCTCAAATCATCCGGTGGTGTGCCTTTACTCTGTTATGACAAAACCAGTATTTCATTCCATCAAACCTCTGACAGCAGAAAATACCATACAATTTACTCGGAACACACGTTCGAAAACTTCCCTCAGGAGACTTGTAACATAGGTTATTCGCGAATTCGTTCCCTTGAACAAACATCTGGGTTTTGTTTCTGATTTTATATTTATTTTCCATCTTCTACCTGATCCATTGGAACGCGATGCAAATTCTTTGACAAATTTTTTTGACTTCTTGGAGAAGGAGAGTTGACCTTGGAATGTCGGCGGCGCATCGAACCGTGGTCTATTAGGTTCGAAGAAAAATTGACAAGTCGATTCTTGATGTGCTTTAACCCACGCGACTCAAAAAGACCTCTCTCTCGGGCTAGTTATTAAGGCGTTTTAACTTCAGACGTTGCTTTTTGAGAGATCCTCTCATCGTGATGACACGAAGAGAAATTAACTCTCTGAGCGATATTTGTAGAAAAGATCGCTTTTCCAGCTATTACTGCAATTGATATACATCTCCTCCCTGTTGAATTGATTCTCGTTTTGGACAGTTTCCATTTGACGTCATCGGCTGTCTCTAGTTGAGTGGCGGGTATCTACACGTGCTCCGTGGCCGGGATATCGCTAGTTGTAATTTATGTGTGAATGTCTTGGTTAGACACACAGAAGCAAGTTTCTTGGGTCGGAACATGCGCAACCAATAGTTCTAGGCTGTGCTGCCATTTAGTCATCAAATCCTGAATCATTACTTCGGCGGCGAAGTGATTTTCGACCTCTTGGGTTGCCAACGGCGTATGGAACCTTTGACTACAGGGTCCAAAGAAAAGTTGTCCGGTCGCGAATTTAGTTGCGCCTTTGACAACCAGACTGAAAGTGACATCCCTCTCTGGTTAGTTATTAAGGCGTTTTAACTTCTGGCGTTGTTGTTGAAGAAAGTCGCTGCAATTATTTTATTATTATTTTTAGAGTTGGAGAGCTCCAGTAATACTTGGTTGATATCTGCTTCAATATAGATTCTTTTTCCTTCAAAGAATTTTACACGGAGTGAGAAACAGGTGGCTATCGAAGGTTGCTACTCTGAAGAGTCTGGTGGATGTGCAACAGTATTGCTCCGTTTAGCTGTACCATTTTCTGACCCCGAAGCAGCAGTGATTTTGCCTCATCGTGATGCAATATAATATGCTGCCTAATAAACATTACCGGCCTTGAGTATTTTATTTAAACATTTCGTAAAGTATTTATTAACATATTTTGAACTGTGAAAACGATTAAATATATGTTGAATATGTATTATTTTCTTTCACTTCACAAATAGACTGAACTTTCCGGTATTTCGAATTTTACAATAATCAATATAACATTACAATTACCGGATATGTGCCTACCTTAGGAGCACTTTTTTTCAACAAGAAAAGAAATTTTTGTGAAACGCTTATGTTTTTAGTTACAATGGTCTATTAAATGATAAATTCAAATGTCATTTTTATAAACTTTTTTTTTATTTTTCAAATTTTGGCCATATTTGGTCAAAATTTAGTTAAAATTGACTTTTACGCTAAAGTTCGCATAACAAATAATTAATATATTTCTTTTTTTGTTTCACCAATATATTTAACATACATATATCTTTGTTGTGAAGCAGAAAAATGCAGTTTTCTCTTAAACTTACTGAAGTATTCCAAAACTTATAAACACAACATGATTTTACAAAAAAATATATCGCTCTTTAAAATAAAAATAGCTCCAAAATAAACAGTTATATACTTAAAAGTTATGTTTGAGGTTCACAACTTACGTAAAGATGTACAGAACACTGTGGTGAAATATCATTTGAATATATGAAATGAGATTTTTCGAAATAAAAAAAAAAAGTTAAAATCGCAGTTTTTTAAAAAAAAATTGAAATGCAAATCTAAAAATGAACATTAAGTGAAGAAATAGTAGCCAGATGCACCTACAACTATAATAAATAAATAAATAGAGCTAAATTCTTTATTTAAAAAGTATATGTACATTCGCATTGTTTACATTTCTGTAGCTTAGTTTCGGTCTTGAAAAATTCCACTTCCGGTTGCTTTAAATTGAACTTCCGGTTTAAATCTGGGCTGACAAATGCAAACCATTTTTGAAATCGTAAATATGTTGGCTTTAAAAAAAGTTTATAAAGTAAGGTGATTTTGAGGCAGGCCTTAAGGACTGTAAAATGATAAAGATGAATCTAGTAGTACAAATATTTAACACATTTCCCTTTCAGAATTACCTTTGGAGTCGGATCTGAAACCAGTGTCTAGTGATTTCTGTGTCTCCACGCGGAAGTTCGCGGCCGGTATAGCAGTCGCAGGGATCCTGCTGATGCTAGCCGTGATGTTCCTGGTCATCTGCGTCCTCCACAAGAGACGACGAAGGAAAAGTGCGTCCTCTGCTTCCTCCATCTACTCCGGTCCATATTCCAACCATGCGTATTCCAGGGATTAAACGAACTCTAGAATTATTACATGATTTTAAAAATGACCTTTATTTTTTTAAAAAAAAAAGTTTTACGTCGTATTTGGGATATCATCTGCGTTGTTGCTCGATCCGTCCGTTTCAATTTGTGTTTTTTAATTCCTATTACTGTTCCAGTAGTTTTCATATTTCCAGCTGCCAGATTCATTTGTTTAAATTTATCATGTGACTGATTTGGACCAATCATCGTGAGAACAAATAACATTTACCTCAAAGTTCTTGGAAAAATGGCAGGTTGTCGATTTCTTTTTAAAAGAAATCGCTACGACTTTCTTTAATTAAAGCATATTATTACGAGTAATAATATGCTTTACATGCAATAAATTGAGTTCTAGGACTTTGTAGACTAAAAGCTCTGCATAATGGAGAGTTTTGTTAAAAATAACGCATTTATTTATTTTTAATTTACAGTTCGAAAAATTGATGAACGAAATTTTGAAAAAGTGGAAAATAGCGAGAGTAAACAAAATCGTTGTTTATTTTACAAATTTGTTCAATTTCCATTCCATTTCAATGAAATGAATTTTAATAATTATAAATAAGCATTATCGTAGTACTAGTAATTTATTTATTTATCAAATACGACGAGAACGGATGAAATTGTTCCTATTGTGTTTTTCTTCCTTTCCTGGGTTTTTGTTTGTTTTTTATGAAATGCTTTGGGATGTTGGTAGAAGTAAGAATGATTGTCGGTTAAAATGCAAAATAAAACTTTATCAACTAATCTTAAAAAATAAATATGCTTATTATATCATTTTAAGTTAATAAAAAAAGTTATTGTATCTGGAGATGCGATTATAATATATATATTGCTGAAGTGATTATTTTATCTTAAAGATATGGCTTGGAAATATATTTTTGCTATTTTAATGCAAAATAATTTATAAATTAACTAAACTATTAAATAATACTAAAATAATAAGAGATTTTACTAAAATATTCCTATGATTTATCTTATAAAAAAGTAAATTTCCATGAAAATCTGCTACAATTTTAAAAAATAATCAGAATCTTAAAAATATGCTTAATTTTGTTAACAGTTTAATTTATGATTTTTTTTTTAAAAAAAATGAGTTTTGAAAAGTTCAAAAGGATTTCTGGTGCAAACTTAAAGAGAACGAAATAAGAATGTAGAATTATTCTTTTATAAGTTTATCCATTTAACTTAAAAACCATCTATAGTGAACTTATAAGACGATGTTTAATTTTTTTTTATTATGGGTGTTTTCAATAATTAAGTTATAATTAAAATATATGATTAAAGAACTTATTCAAAAAATGAACGAATAACTTTTACCTATCAATAAGCTGAATATTTATTGCTTAATTTTATTCTATAAATGAAAGAACAATTTTTATGCCTATTAAAAGGCAGAACACAATTATTGTTTATAAAAAGTTTTATTTTCTTTTACTTAATAACTTTTTTTCGATTAGCTGATAAATTTTGTGGTCTGCTTATTTTTGCTCTTATTTCTACTACTCTTGTATTTTTTTTTAAACCGGTGTGCCAACTGTGATGGAATATTGCAGTTTTATTTTGAAGGAATTATTTCTTTTTTTCCCCTTTTGTCTTTGTTTATTTTGTGTTTATTTATATAAAAGGCATTTGTATCATTGCATTAAGTGGGAAATTTTCGCTTCGAACTAGTTTACGAACAAACTTTTCCGACGCGATGCTATTGTAAGATTTAAAACATTTTCCAGTACTCGAAACCAGTAATTTGAAACAGAAGTCGGTGATATTTAATAACCGGAAATGTTAATTTATTTTATAAAACTTAGTATTGATACTTTTCGAAAAAACAGTATAATTTTTCGATAAAGTATTAATAATCCTTACTACAATTTTGTTTCGTTTAGTAAACATTGTTGGCGAAAATTTCTCGGTGTTCTCTGTTCACTTTTTTCCCTGTTACTGAATCATATTGATTGTATTATGTATCACTTAAGATGTATTTGTAATATTTGCTTTAAAAATCTCAGTATATTCAATAAACTTAAAAAAACTATTAATTAGTTATTTCTAATAACAATAACAATTGAAACAAAGATTTCAAGTGATTTCAAAAGGATTTCTATCAGAATTTAAGTTTGATCCTATGAGAAACTAAAGAGTTTTAATATACTGTTATGTATGTAAATGTTTATGGCAAATTTTCCTAAAGCTCAAAGTGCCAAAAGATATTTTATATGAACAAACCATTTACTTTGCATTTTTGAATATGTTGATGAATTTATTGTACCATTTACAGATTGTAATTGAATGATAAAACATAATTAAAATGATCTATATCATAAAAATTATAAGAAGGGAAATTAAAATTTATAGTATTAAAGCAGTATTATTATGTAAGGTATTATTTTTTTCGTCCTAGGTACTGCAATGTTTTATACGAACAGTATTAAACCTCAATTCTATACAGTATTTTTCAATTTTGTATTTGTATAGCCAGTATTGAATGTATAATGATTTTACATATCTTTTGAGTCTCAGACAGGTTAATAAATATATCTGTGTATTATTTTTTTTGTACAAGAAAAGATTTCCATTTGAAGAGATTTTAACTCTAGGGAACTGTTCGATTTTTACGAAATGTGTTTATAAATAAAAAATATTATTTTTTATTAGAGTAAATCTATTTTCAAATTTTGTTCTGTTTCTTATAATTTCATAATCTACGATGATCTGTTAATTTATTTGCTGTGAGAATTAAGGTTTATTTTCCTCAAAATAATTTGTTCAAATGCAAGAATTCTAAATATTCGATTTTGCTATCTTAAAAATCGTTCGGTTGCTTGGCTCTTTAACGTCGCATCGGGCAAATTTTGCAATCTGTAATTCTCATCTTTGTCAGAGACATACCATCACGTTTGTTAATTAATTTATTAATCATTAAATGTTTCATTTGTTCTCTTTTTCACTTGTTGAAACAAAGAACTTTTCCAGCATTTGGGTGGCGATTTTTCAAATTTGGGCATCACTATTCTAATAATCGCATTAATACCAATCATTCATACTTTTAAGGAGCTTTTCTGACTTACTAATAACTTTCTGTCTTCTTGTAAGAATTCCTTATTATTAGCTTTAATCTAAAACTTATACTAGTTTGTTGTCTTTTAATAATTTGTAACAGCTTATGATTAAGAATCTTCCTTTTCTAAAATCTGAGATAACTTTGGTAATTTTTTCAGAGGCAGCGAAACTGTGTGCTGTGTTTCTGTTATATTTGTGAAATGGGTTTTTGTTTAAGGTTCTTGTGTCTTGCTGGTCCAGTGTTTTGATTATTTGTTCCAATAAATGTGTCTGTGTTTGTTTAACGGAAGCAGGTCTTTCCCGATCACTTTGTGACACGTTTTTAAATGTTATTATTTGTGCAGTCCGTCCTATTTATATTATTAATTGAATGTTTATGTGACGTGTTTTTGCTATAATTTATGAAACGATTCAGCCCAAACCGAGGCAGCTATTTGAATGAATAAAATGGTTTGTTGTTTGAAATGCATACGTTAAAAATGCCAACTAAAAGTTTAATTCCATAATGAAATTATTAAAATTTTTTACCAAGTATCGTCATTATGTTTGTATGAAATACTGACTTCACTTAGATTGATTTATATTATTCTGTGACGATATGTGAATTGGTTTGTACTTTTTATACATCTTCCTGAAATTTTACTCTAGTTGGCATGTATGTAATGTTATTTTTTTAATCAGTTTGTTTTGTATATAAATCATTGGATACATCCGGGGCTTTGGGTATGCTTTGGAGAGTTTTATAGTATTAGTTGGGAAATTTATTTTCCATTGCCTTTTTTTAAAAAAAAAAAAATACGTAGAAATAAAATTAGTATTATTTAAGACGCCAACTTTTATTCCAAAAACACGTGTGAAAATTCTAGATGTGTTTTTCAATAGGTAAAAGTCAAATCTGTGGCAGAATAATACATATTTTAAGTGGTTCTTGAATATAATATTTATACGCACTTCGCTTAATTTGTTACTTTACATGCATATTTAAATTATATTCCTACTAAATATTTATTACATACACTTCTGTGCGCGAAATTTACGGCAAAAATCTTTGTCGATAATACCTGCAATTAAATATTTAAAAAAATCCCCCCCCCTTCAACCAACCGAAAGAATCAAATTAAAATAAATAAAACTTGGAATTACAATAAAGCTGTAAAATAAGATTCTTATTTCAGTGTTAAGCATCTCGTAAACAAAATTCTAGCTCCATTAATAAAAAAAAAATAATAGCCTCACGTAATTTGAACGATACAATGAAGTCATTTGCTTAGAATTTCGAACGAATTTAAATTTCTCTAAGTATTTTTTTAAAAATAATACAATTTTATTTCCACACGTGCATTACTTTTTTTAGTCTTAAAAAAAAGGAAGTGATGAAGATATATTTCGCAGCGCCCCCTTGTACAGTATCCATAAAGATACATAACTTTTTCACTTATTTAGTTTTTATCTTTTATTTTCTCTCCCTTGTAATGATTATTTATATTTTTTCAGACATCACAGCTATATGGTAGCTGAAAAATGTAAACTGCATGTTTTGATACTTTTTATATTTTTGAATGTGACACTTGTTTCTTAGCAATAAAATGGATTACATTTACACAGTTGCATTCGTAGCATTATTATTATTTATTTTTACTTTTGCTTTGTTTCTACAAAACATCAATATTGTTACACGAAATACTACTTCGTAAACAAATTAATCGTATTAATCATAAATTCACTACATTAATATCTAAGAAATTACATAATTTAAGAAATCATTAAAAAAAACCGAAGTAAAATTAATACAACTCGTACAAAATTATTATGAGTAATTAAACAAACTAAAATTTAAACTTAAAAGCAAAAATATGTTAAGTAACTGAAAACTTATAAGAGAGAGCTCAGTGAAAGGAAAGCAAAAATTTCGATTGATGAAAATAATGCAATTAAGACTATTCCATATTTTGGAATGGAATAATGTGTGTTTACAGCGTTATTACCGATAAAACTATGACAATTCAGTCAATTACATTATATTAATATTTATCAACAAACCAAAAATCAGCAAATTCAGAAAATCAACCGTAGAAAAAAGTAAACATAGTAATAATATTAAACAAACTCAAACAATCTATAAACAACAAAAAATATATAAACAAATATCCGAAAAAATTATAAAACTAATTAAAAATCTAAAAAATATATATTAATTAAACACAAAAATCTAAGAAACACTTCAGTTAAACAAAAATAAACATGTAAAAAATATCAATGACATGTCGTCATAAATAATGCAGAAACATTTTTAAGATACCCTTATTTGAAAGTAATTAATTATTAAACCATGTAAAACACTTCAACAAAATGTAAATAAAAAAACAAGCGTTACAATAACCAAAATCTTAAGAACAAGAAAAACATTGCACACAGTTCATACCCTCGTGTGCCTGCCATTTCTCGCCAAGAAAGAATTCACCGCCAAAGTAAACACTGATTGATTGATTTAAAAAAAACCGTACTAATAAATTAATAGATTTAAATAAATCAAAAAAAAAATTACCATTAAAATCACTGGGCGAAAATTTATTAAAAAAGCAATATTTTACAAATTTAAATAAAAAAAATAACAATAGAATAGATAACATCTATAAAAGCTAAAAATAGCTCAAATATACAAAATTATAAGGGAGTTATCTATCAAAATGAAAATACCTATTTATTCAAAAAAAAAAAAAAACCCTTAAATATTAAGAAAAAATTTATACATGTATATTTCTTTTACAAGAAAAATATGTTGTTTTCATAAAAAAAATGGTATACTCGAAAAACTGGTATACTGTGTCAAAAAAACGGTTTACTCTTGAGCAAAAAAATCGCTTCAATCCCATTTTATGATCCCTTAAGTTTCCCACCTATAACCATTTTAATTTTGTGAACTTAATGTTAACCCCTTTCGGTACGATTTAATAATAAAAAATGCTGTATGAATTAATTTAATTTTTATTGAAAAAATATGGTTTTTTTTATAATTCGTACACGTTGTTAATTGAAATTATATTGATTTGAATAGATTTGTAATTCCTTTCGGAACATCAAAAATCCAGCTCCGTAAATTTCTTTATTTTAGGCACATTACCTCCTTCCAAACCCATTGATCTGTGCTTCCAGAAGGTTCGCTATCAACACTTAAGCTACGGAAATTGGTACCGTAATCTAGAGGCCATGATTTTACGAAGAACGACGTCACCATAACCTTGCCTATGGAAACGACTGACGTGGTATCCTAGTGGCTGCGGTAGCCTAGTGGTAACGAACTCGCGGCCTGCAGTTTTCGTCGAGCTTTGATGCCACTGAAGACCCGCCTTGTAGCAGGGGTTGATGTACATTAAATCTGTCGTGGCTCAAAGTCCTCCTGTTGATCCGGAAATTAGGAGAGGGGGTGTACCAGCACAAGTGTTACCATCGTCACTTGACCGACGTTCAGAATGGCGAGGTCTGTCGTCAATAACCCTCGTGTTGCTTCTAGTGCGACGTTAATAAATCAAACAAAGCCAGACGTAGTTCCTTACATTCAACGCTCTTTAGGAAAACACGCCACCTGGTTCACGTAGACAGCGTTTTAGTGACGTTATTCATCGTGATACTGCGACCGCCAGAGAACGGTTCCGCTTTCCTAAGAAACTATAGCTTTAGTCGTCTAGTACGCTTTTGCATTCTTGGTAATATTTTACTTTCATTATCAGAAAGAGATTATTCTTCGGACGCTTCATTTTTGCCTCAATACTCTTCATAGTCTTCATTACTCTTAATAACTAACACACTAATGTTTACAATAATATGAACCCACAAAACACAAGTAATAAAAAAGAATACAAATTTGCCAGATTCAGTTCATTATAAATTTTGAAATAAATTATTTTTGAAAAGAGCAAAAAAACGATAAAAGTTTCCTTTTAGTTACATTTTCACCCCGATTTTCGAAAATATTTTTAAATTCCAGGAAAACTACAAACGAATATTAATTTTTGTACGTATTTAGAATTGAAAAAAAGTTATGCATCAATTAGTGAACGCAGTTAATTAACTATAAAAATTCTTTCAATTACGAAATCTGGTCCCCCACCTCCAAATGATGCAGAGGAGGGTTTGAATAGCTTAAATTCCAAGTTAACTTCTGTTCCAGTGATTAGTTCCAGAAACATCGAGGTATTTTACGTATAAGTTCCAGGGGATATTATTTGAAAAAAAGTTCTCTGCAGGGAGTGGTCTTTGTGAAAAATGGCTTTTGTTTAGTCTGTATTCATGTCACAGTGTGAACTACTTTTCGATTTCGTGGAGGTGTTCTTATTCCGGAATTACTCGGATTATTGGAGGTCTCAGCAAAGAGGGTATAGAAGGATGTTTGAGGAATCACATAGGTGAATAAGTTGTAGAAAGAGGTAGAGAAAAGGAGTCCCTAAAGACAGCTTGTAAAAAAGTTTGCCCGTGAACGAGAGAGCTGCATGAGTTTTAACTTGGAAAGTGCGATTTTCAAGAAAGCAACCGATAATTATGTAAGGAAGAGGATGAAACTGAGAAGAATTAAGGTATCCGTACTCCTTTAAAGCGTCATTTTTGTCAAAATCTTCGATTTTCTAATGTTAAAGTCAGTTTAAAATTTAAACTTTTTTCTTACTAATAGTGTTTGAATTTTGCTCGTACCTTATTTAGAACTTAAATGACAGGGATTTGAGTTTCACTCGGTAGTTAATTTTTAATTGCATCTCAAAGTTTGTTTTTGATTTTTCTCAAAATCAGTTTTCTCGACATGTATACATATGGCATCGTAGATATCGGAAAAAGTTAGGAACCAAATGAATTTAAATTGTGCAAGTTTCTTCCTTATATAGTTTTTAAGAACCCTTACTACTTTCGTGGTTGTAAAATGGATACGTTTTTAGTAACAAAGGTATAAATCATGCATCGTTTTAACTTTTCAATTATTTTTCATTATTTGACTCGAAACTCAATGAAAATTGTATTAATATGATTTTCCTTATGAAAGTAGTACCAGCTCCAAAAAATGTTACGATGAATAAGATAAAATTGACAGAAGAATGATATTTTTGTTTACTTTTGAGTTATGAGCGTTATTCTGATAGTCCATTTATGTACTATTTTCACCGTGTTTTCCTCTCTAAAATTTTTTTGAATTAAAAACTGATTATTAAATGTGTTTTTCATAGTTTTAGGTTCTATTTTAGCATTTAAAAATATTTTGATAGCAAATATCAATGCATTTCAAAAAGTTTTCTCCGAAAGTGTACGGAACGCATAAATGAGACCGTCGCACCAGAGACGATCGAAGGTTTTTTTAATACCAAGAAAATCTCCTCCTGTAATTTGTTTATTCTTTCTCTGATTTTGTTAACAGGAAAGAGGTGATGGATGGTGTTGTGCTGAAGTCGAAATTGTTTCGAGGAACCGTTTTAGTAACTTTTTTTCAAACAGACTGATTGGACAATGGGAACAGTAAGGGAGAGTGATTTTGGCCGGTGTTTTGGAAAAAGAATAACAGTTGGAAGGACACCCAGAAGTTAATTCTGGGGGGCTCCATACCTTCATTGCTACGAAAGAAGCCATTCCTTTAGTTTAGAACTGCCACTTGGTAAAAACTAAAAAATATGCTATACCAGCCTTATTTCCCCTATTTCAAGCTGTTCAAGTAATAGCATAATTTTATCGAGTTATAAAAATTACAAAAATAAAGATCATTTAAGAAAAAATAATAAAAATACCACGAGAACAAAACTGTATTTGTTATCCGTTTTTGTTTCAGTAAAATATTTAAGAATTCTGAACTTACTTATATATTTTTATATATGTATAACAAACATAATTCATTTAAGCGCATTTTATACGGACTGTTTCTTAAAGCAGAAAAAAAATTCAAAAATTATTTCATTGCTGAAAAATGATCTTTCAGAGTGTATGTTACGGTACAGGCAAGGCGAGACTAAAAATTTCAAAAGTTTGTGGATATTCGAGAAAATATCTGCATTGCACTAGTAAATCTTCTGTTGTAGTTAGTCTAGTCTATTATCTGTGTTTTTCCTCACAGAATGATATTCTGCAATCAAAATACTTATATTACAGTCTGACAAATTTGAAGAATATGTTTTTTCGGTATTTCTAATTTATTTTCGTGTGTAGATATGAGATTATTCTCCGGTATGATTATAATAATTCATAACTGATTAATGTTTTGTAAATCTTTTTTTAAATGGATTAGTGTCACACCCTCCCGTTGAAGGAAAGCAGTGGGTGGCAAAACATTGTCAATTCAATAAAGGCAGTAAATTTGATCAGTGTTCCGAGATGGATTTTCAATCAATTGGTGTGGATTCACATCGCTTATTTATGAGTGGAAATTATCAGCAGTGACATCAAATGATCATCAGTTAACGGGACACCTCTATTTGAGGGACAAAATGTCCGATCGGTGGGTGTTGTTCCTGCTGTCTTTTCAAAAATCGGAGATAATATGAAATTCCAGAGAAATTTTTGTTATTTTTTGCTATTTCGAAAGCACTTCATTGCATTCAAATAAATACAATAATCTACTCTTGAGGTAGAAATTTCATAAGATTGATCTCGTGCGGCGACCGGGAGCGAAAGAGTTGTCCCACTGTAGCTCATGGATGTTGTGAGAGGCGACTCAAATGGGTACCCTTCCCCTGGGGATTATATCAGGGGACCTCACGGACTTGTCTTCGTTAGGTAGGTACAGAAATCATGACTCCAAGGCATCCTAGTGATCTTTTTCTTCTGTATGGGGTTAACTGGTAAACACGAGTGACGCGTCCCTTGTATACCTAACGACCCTTCTCTTTTTTCGATCCTCCTTCTTGTCAACTAATTTCTTTTTTCAATTTTCTTAACCCTAGATTTATCATGTTCGGAGCCACATATGGCTCTTTCCTCCATTACATTTCACTATCACTCCCTTCATTAGATTAACAATACGTCCAAGAATTCAAAACGGCTCGCAGATGGGAACTTGAAATATGTTTGAATGAATTTCATTTATTCCTTTTTAACACATCGTGAAAATTCTTATTTTAATAGCAAATTATATTATATTTAAATGTAGAATAACAATAAATTGAAATACGTTTTGCTAGTTTCCTTTTCTCAAGAAAATATTTAATGATGATAAAATAAAAACAAAATGCTTTCTAAAATACAATTATAATCATTCAGAAAACATTGTGGAGATAAATGAAAACTTTATAAATTGCTTTTGATAAACAACTTATATGAAGAACATTAAACATATAGTGTTATTTATTTGTGTTAGCACAGTGAGTTTTTTATTATTTTATTTTATTATGAAAAATTAAATTATACAGAATCGCTAAATTATTTAACCATTTATTAAATAATTTTAGTTTTTTAATTAATGAGTTCTGCAGAATTTCGCTTAAAGAATTGGTGAAACGGAAGTTGTTAATATCTGGAAAAAAGTACTCAAGTTATTAAAATTTTAATTTTTCTGGATTATCTAACTGCTTAACAAAACGATTCCGTAAGTAAATAATATTTTTTTGAATAACAAAACTATACATATTTATGCAACTGCTGCTAACAATTCAAGCATTTTGAAGAATTAAAATGATAACAAATGCTGTTGTGCTAAAAATTTATTTTGAAGGAATTATCTTGTTTTCATGAATATATATATATATATATATATATATATATATATATATACTTTTTGACGTGAATTTTAATCTTATCTCGTTCGTTAACTTTTAATTTCGAGTCTCTTTTTGAAAAGAGCAAAGATTATTTTCCAATGCCAACAGACTTTTTAAAACTATCGCTTGTTTTAATTAATTTTTTCGAAGAATAATCAGTTAAATTACTTGATCGTGTTGTTTGTTCAGAAGTATATTTATCAAAACAAAGACGAAGATTTCCTTATTATCATTTTCTTAAACTAACATTGCAGTTCTTAAGAAATTCCTTTTTATGCTCTAGCTGGTTGATTTAACTTGAACTTTCATAATTCCTTTATGACTCGAAATTTCTGCCTAAAGAACATTCTTTTTTTCTGAAGACAAAATAATCATGAACAAAATTAGTTTTATTACATATATTTTTTTCTAATACTGTTAAATCATTTCCACAAAACGAAATTTAATGTAGATTGAGGGCGAAAGGCATAGGATACGTCCTATTATTGTGGGAGATCCCTTTATGTCCCCGGTGAAATGCAGTTACTCGACATGGTGTTGTTGTTGAAAGTTCCACAAAGAAATATTCAGCCATGTTGCCAACACAGAAGCCCATAATTGCAAAAAATATGTCAGTTCAGGATTTTGTGTACGAACTGACCTTTCTATCATATCCATTGGGATTCATGCCTGGAGATTTAGATGGCCAAATTTTTGTTGGATTTCTCCGGAAGAAATATTCAGCCATGTAGCCAACACAGAACATTTCCGAACCTATTGCCAATACAGAACCTGTTCCTTAAGCCAATCGCCCAAAGATTTTGGATCGGTGACCAGAAAATTACATCGCTGTTTGGGTCATGAAGTCCATGCATGGCTACAATTTATCTCCAAGTGGCTGAACACAACCTTATACAATCCATGATGGTTCAGTGTGATCAGAAGTCCACATCTATACCTTGTAAAAATAGCCTACAACATTATGAAACCACCTTGAACAGTGGTATCAGTTTGAGATCATGGAAATCTGCGCCACTCTCGAACCTTACCATCACGTCCCTTACATACCGACTTTAACAGTTATTTAATTGACCAAGCAACATTTTTCCAATAATTTACCCCATATTGATTGTTGCTGTAATTTGACACATTGATACTTGTCACGTGTCAATGAATACTCAATGCAAACATCGCCGTAGACGCGATATGCGTTGTCCAAGGCGAGAAGTAATGATACAAATTATATTATTACAAAACTTCTAGGCGAATGCGAGTGAAAATCAGTCCAAAATGGAGAATAACGACAAATGACGCTTTATTCACAAATAGTCAGGACGACACACAGGAAGCAAACCTTGGTGTAACGTCGCGACCCCAGAATTTGTGGAATGCCTCGGTAGCGTGAAGGAATCACACAGCTTAAGTAAAATGACTTCTTTTATTTACACATGTATGAGTTATACTCAAATTACAAAGCATTTTCGCCTTGTTACTCTTTGCACAATGTTACGAACAAAATATCTCTAATAAAATATCACGAATAGGAAAATATCCCCATGCATTTAGTAACTAAAGGATAGAATTTAACAAAATCGCACGAGAAAAGGAAAAGCCTCAATTGCCACCTCTATCGCTCACTCCTTCCGGGATCGCCTTCTTTCCCCGTCCACTGCATCCTCTCCTCTTTTTTCTTCGTTTTTCTCCGCCCCTTTTAAATCCTATGTGGGCTGACTCACGCCCCACCCCTTCGATTCATTTTCCTTTCCGATTGGACAGACAACCTCCGTCTCTGTCCCCCAACACCATTCGTTCTTATCGGACAATATCCAGTTAAATACACAGGCACGCAGATGTCACATGTCGGTCGTCAAACGGATGGGCCCGAAATCCCCATGCCTTAGTTCACAATTTCTCACACAGGTGGATCATCCCTGCCACACCTGTGTAGCAGAGTCATGTGTTCGTGAATGCACCAAAGTAGCTGACCCCAGGTGTGGCCCATTTATTACCCGCTTTGGAGAAATAAACTTTAATTACGCCCTTGAACAGGGAACAAAAACGAAAGTTCAATACAAATGCTTTTCGCGGGGAATTCTCTGTAGGCTTCGTTACAGATGTCTCTGAAGGGGTTATCTATAGGCTACGCTACATTAGACAGTAGCGGCAGAAACAGGAAACATAACACTTTTACAGATTAGCGACACAGATACAAGAACAAAAACAGCATTTGTAGTGACAGTCACAGTTATATCAGCAACGTTCAGCTCACCAGCTTATTAATTCGTACTGTAGATAAGCCTCCGTAGTAATACTCTGCGCTTCCAAAACAGTCCTCGACGTTTTCTACAGTTTACAGGCTGTTTCCAACAGATTCACTCTGCTACGCGCTACCAATAATTCCTCGGCAGATCCCTTCAGCCAATTGGCATCGATTTCCCAATCTATCACACCGGCTTCGCATTCTTTCTATTTGTTGATCAGGCGTGACGTCACGGAAAATTCAGGAAAAAGTCCGCAATTTTCTTCCTAGTCGAAATATCGACTAGATTCCAGGATTTTCTAGAAACATTCTTTTGTCACCTTCTTGTCATCCTTCCTTTCGAAAAAATTTTCAGGTATATGAGCAAGTGTTAATTATGAGTTGCTGTGTCTGAGGAGTATGATGGGTGCGACAGAAATTCCTCGCCTATCTCTGGGATTTTTGTACGAATCGCCAAAGCAGCACGCGGTTTGGTATTATGATGATGCAATATAATATGCTTCATATTAAACATCATGGACCTCTTTTCTTTCATTTATTGTTCAAATAATCCATTTATTGACAGTATCTCTCCGAATTGAGATGTTTGTTAGGTTTTAAAAGCTTGCTCCCAGGTGGCATTGGTGTGCTGAGAACTGAAGAAAAATGGAAAAATGCCCATGGAGATCGAAATCACCTTAGGAGTACCTACAAATTGGCATCCCGGGAGACAATCACCCCCCGCTCAGGATTTATTGACAAATTTTTTTTTCCCCTCTCCATCCTTAAATGGTAAGATATAACAGTATATGTTGGAACTGAAAACATAAGATATTACATAATTTCGAAATTCAAAAGTAACTAAAATCTTACAATGTGTTTACAAAGCGGGAAATAAAAAATTAACACTAGTAGCATTTTTTTCTTGCAGAAAGGAGAAGTATATCCGGTTAAATGACTCAATATAAAAGGCCTCCAAAAACTCGTTGACCAAAAATGAATCACCAGACAAAAATGTATACATATTTATAAGGTATACAATTATAATTATACAATGAGGCAAATTAAATGTTTCGAAATGTAATCAAAAATTGAATCAATTAAGAAATGTGTTGGTTAATTTTATGAGCCGTAAGAATACAGGATTTAAGCATAAAATACAAATTAGAATTTTCACTCACGGACTTCAGCCAAATAGGTTTCGCTTCAACCATTAGGACAGTTTCATTCAAAGGGAAAAAGAAAAAGTAGTGGAGAAGGAGAGGGCGACCCCTCGCGGAGATAAGGTTGAAGCAAAGAGGCAACATTGCACCCGACTTGCGATTTCTTCTTGAAGATAAACGAGTCTTAAGAGATATGACTTTTGTTCCAACGATAGGTGAAAACTCCCATTAAAGCCTAGTGTCGACAAGAACCGACGGATTTGTTCGATTAGTAAAGTGGTGGAGGAAGTATGTCAGAAAATGAATAATGCACTGAAGAGATCAAGTTTTCAGATGCAACAAGTATTATGAAAATCGAATAATTTTTTTTTTAAAGTTACAGTTAAAGAGAGGCTTTACTTTTAAATCAAGCTTTACAGACCTTTTATCAGTTACCAATATATTTCAAATTTATTGAAACGCAAAGCTCTAAATAACTTGATTAAAAAAAAAAAAGATAAGGTAAATTTAATCAATTTTTATATAAACGTTGGACTAAAACGTATAAAAATATTTTTTAATATAAAATAATGTATAATTTATAAAGATTTGTGGTATTTAACTCCAAGATAATGACCGGTTAATTAAGTATCATATCTACTTACTTATATTTGAGATCAAAATAAGTATTAAGGTTCCCGTCTACCCGCCATTTTGATTTCGTAATCGTAATGTTAATCCTATGGAATTTATACTATTGTTCTTAAATCCTTACTATTCTAACTATTAGAATGCAGAAAAGGCCCTCCGGAAAAGCAAAAAAATATAGCGAAGGTTTCTGTCTCTGCGAAATTACGTTTTTTTTCCGATTTTTAAAAATATTTTTACCTATCATTAAAAATTATTCTAAAATATTTTCAAAAATAGGAGGGAAAATGTAATACTGCAGAAACCTTCCTATTTTTTAGTTCTTTCGGATGCACTTTATTAATACATTTAAATAGATAAAATAGTACAGGTTTAAGGACGGTTGTAGAAGTTCCATAAGATTAACATTAAGTTCACGAAATCAAAATGTCCGTTTGACAAATCAAAATGTTAAAACATTGAGCCTTAAAGCCTCAATGTTTTACAAATTATATGTTGTTTTACATTCGAAATTATTTTCATATATTTTAATCTACCTTTGAAAATAAAAGCTTGATTTAATTTTCTTTACTAAAATTTATTGAATTCTTTTTAAATGGAAATTTAAGACAAAAAAACAACCGCGTGAGCTGTGAGTGTGTGAAAAATTCCAACAGAATTTCCGTCTACCCGCCATTTTGATTTCGTGGACTTAATGTTAATTCTATGGAATTTCTACTTTAATTCTCCCATCTTTACTATTTGATCTATTTAACTGCAACAAAGTGTATCTGAAAGAGCAAAAAATAATGAAGGCTTCTGTGGAATTACTTTTTTTCTCCGATTTTTAAGAATATTTGAAAATATTCTTTAAAGACCAGAAAACTCGCAAACGAATCACGAAAACAAGAATAAAAATATTTTTAAGAATCGGAACAAAAAAGTAATTCCACAGAAGCATTCGTTATTTTTTACTCTTTCAGAAGCACTTTGTTGCAGTTAAATAGATCAAATAGTAAAGATGTGAGAATTAAAGTAGAAATTCCATAGAATTAACATAGCGTCCACGAAATCAAAATGGCGGGTAGACGGGAGCCTTAAGTGCAAGGCCCGAACTCGTAGTCCTCCCCAAAATCCATATAGGCAGCATAGCCACATCTTGCCACGAAACATCATTTTCACTAACTTAATCTGGAAATCACGAGAAACAATTACGTGAGCTTTACGCGTGTAGAAAATTTCAACTCAATTGGACACAGTTAAGAGCTAGGCTCCTAGTCCCCCTAAATTCGTTACTACATCAAAATATTGTAATAGGAGTTATACGTTTATGCAAAATTTTAAAGCGATCGGATGATAGGAGAGGGGTGTTTATTTCGAGTTCTTATTTCGAATTATTAAGACATAGCAAGATTAAATAACACCTCGTAACAAACGACCAGTTGTAAAATAAATGGCTCAACTATAAAATGAAGGGAAAATATTCGTTCTTCTTCCGAAACATGATTGGCTCATCATAATTTATTCCGTTCTTGCGTTGGCAGTGTCCACCAGAATCCGCGTAATTTCTAAAAAAAGATACAAACTCAGCACCGAGTGCCCATTGAAAAAGAATAATAAAGAAGGAACGCGTCGATTCGGGCGTGTGCGTCCATTTCGAATACACGCAAATCCAGCGAATATTTTTCCGGCTTTCTAAAAACGATTTGGGGTTCAGTCACCCCCTCGGAAAACGCGTCGTTACTCCCTAAAAATTGAATATAGAGAGCTATATTAGGGGTGTCGAGGTGCACGATCTCTGAGCAAAGGAAAGCTTATGGGGTTTGTTGTTGATAGGCATTACAACATCGCTTAGAATGTTATTGACTGAGGCGTACTTTTGCAGGAAGAGAGAGGGGGGGACCTCGGGTTCTTTTTTTGGCTCTTATTCGCTCCTGACCATTGGAATGAATGGCCTTTATGGTTAATGTACGAGATTTCACGTACTTTATTCCGACTTTAAATATTGATCTGAATTAAATGGCTTGTGTCGTACAGCTTTCGAATAGAGACGGTCGAACTTGTTTGATGAAACAATCGATGAAAAGGGTTTCTTGGTCGAGGAGAGAGAGACGCAAGATGTAAACAGAATGCACATATATACTTTTATTGTTACATACGACGATGGTTCAAAAAGTGCATGTTTTTGACGACAGATAGCGTTACTAAAGTAAGTTACTGTTACCACTGTAGGCAACCATCTGTTAAACAGCGGCGAAACAAATGTGATACTGATTCATTGGCTAGTTTTTATCATTGCCGAGTTGAACTGTCAGCTACATTTTACTTCGTTTGGTTTAGTTTGATTAACGTCGCTCGATGGCTATTGGCTACAGACCTCATAATTTTTAACCTCTGTCAAGTGACGAGGACGACACTTGAGCCGGCCTCCCCTTTCCTAAATTCCCCACCACGCCAACGTGAGAATTTTGGATCCCGACAGATTGAACGTTCATCAGCCCCGGCTACACGGCGGATCCTTAGCGGCATCGAGGTTCGAACCCACGACTCAACGAAAACCGCTTTCCGATGCCTTATCCACTAGGCTACCGCGGCCACGACCGTCGAGTTCTCACCCTCCATGATAATTTTCAACAATAATTAAAACAGATAATTTTTTTTGGAATTCTTATTGGAGAATTTCTTAAAGTAAAACTCACATAATAATTTTTAAACATATTTTGACTTGTGCTACCTCGATTTATACGTAATAGAGTCTTATTAACACTTAGAAAATAATTTAATAATTTAATAACTATTTTCGAGGCTGCCATGTTTGTTTCGAGACCTTGAAACCATTTCTTAATAATTCTTGTTATGTTTCTGAACCGAGAGATTGTTATATTAATGTGAGCTGTCATAACTCCATGCGCTATTTTATATTTGTTCTAATTATTATTCCGTACAAAATGTTTATATGACTTACAGACGCCATTTTTGTGACACAAAGCAGAATTTCTTTCTGTTCCTGAATTAATTTGGTATACATTTGATTTAATTAACTATTTTTATTAACTAATAATTACTGAAATGAATAGATAAACACAATTATTTCTTATGATAGTTTAAAGCGGTTGATTTAGTAGTTCAATGTTTTCTAAGAATTTGGTTAAAAATCCAAAACCTCTTCGTAAGTTCAATATATTAAACAATTTGAAAGACTACTCTTCAAGCTAGTCGTCCTTTAAAAATGAATCCTTTTTAAACGTAAATTATAAGGTTAATATAATTTACATTAAAAGGGATTAAGGTTTTAATACAAGGTAAACCTTATGTTTACATTAAGGTCTTAATGCAAAGGGATAAAGAAAAAACTTATGGTAGTAAAACGTCAATGATTGCAGCAAACTGTTTGCATTTTGGGGGTTGGAGGTAAATACAGTGAATGCTTAGTTTCTGTTCAATTGATTATAAGGTTAGAATGAGAAGGAACACACGGTGATCGTAATTCTGAAGACCGATTAAGTGACGAGGACAACACCTGAGCTGGCATCACCGACGGTTGGTTTCATTAACGTTGCACTAGCGAGGACTATTGGCAACGGACCTCGTCATTTTGAACCTCGGTCATGAAATCTTGTGCAATAGTAGACTTTGATAAGCATGGTATATCTAATGCCACGCTCTGCGTTTTCGAAGCATTATGGCAATCACATACTAATTCAATTCGATCTCCTTCATCTTGTAAGTCATCCAAGGGGCGATTGTTTTCTAAACCCTATAAATGGCGTACCTGTGACCACTTTTCAAAAATTTATCTTGTTTTTGCTTTAAATTTAATTACATTTTTGATGTCTGCTTTCACCAGTAACGAACTCAATTTTCAAAAATACCTCATAATAAATTTCTCCCGAATTTCGTATTCGATTGAAATAAAATATATGTAATATATGTCTGATATCTGCTTTCACCACTAATGAGCTAAATTTTCAAAAATTGTCGTCATAAATTTGCCCAAATTTTTTTTATTGCATTGAAGTGAAACAAATGTAAAAAAGAAGTATTTTATTTTCTTATCGATTTGCGTATTACCTTAAATCATACGTAAGCTGGAATCAAGATATGACTGAAAATAAACAACATTATTCAGAATTTTAAGCTGTGAGGCAGCCTTTTTTTTCCCACAAGAATTTCAAAATACGTTTATTCAGTTCTTGGAATATTTTGGGGTCAAATGATTTTAATATTGATTTACTATTATATTAGTCACCAAAGGGTTTTTGTTTTAGGAGGATCGCTTTTCGCGTACTAGATCACTTTTAAATTTTTTATCGTTAGCTTCAATTTTTTTAATTACATTTAGCTTAAATATATTCAATTTAATAATTTATCGTTTACTTCAATTTTAATTACATTTAACTTATCTTAAATTCGATTTAGCAATTTATCCTTTTCTTTTAATTTTAACTACATGTAGCTGACGTAATATTCCATTTAATAATTTATCGTTCACTTTAATTTCAATATCGGAAAAGTATACTATTGTCCTTTTCTCGATATTTCATCGTTTACTTTAAGTCTTAATACTTAATTGAGTAATTTACCAATAATTATAAAAGAAGCGCACCTTGGGTGGCTAAATCTGTTCTTTGCAAAACTTTGCATAGAAATTTTTCCTTTTTTATTTCTTTTTTAGTTCACGAAAAGCCACGAACAACGCGGTAGTTTGTCCATTTCAACAACATATTCGAAAGAAAACCAAAACTGTACTATTCCTCGAGCATTATGATAAACACAATGGGCAACTGAGGATTTCAACGACACTGGAACGTATCGCTGGATTGTAAATTGTATTAACAAGCGCATTTCGTTCTATGATTTGAAGCTTTTCTTCATTATTTATTCCACTGTTCTCGTCGTTTTCGTCGAATCATGGGTTCGACCCCTGATGCCACTAAAGACTCGCTGTGAAGTGGGGCTGAGGCACGTTAAATCTGTCGAGACTCAATGTCCTCCCGTTGGAGTGGTACGGAAGTTAGGAGAGGGAGGTGCCACCTCAGGTGTCGTCCTCTTCCTTTGATCGAAGTTCAAAATTACGAGGTTTGACCAATATCCTTCGAGTTGCTTCTCGTGCGACGTCAACAAAACCAATCAATCAATCTCCATGTCTCACCTTAAAATGGAAGGAAGCTTTTGAAAGAGAAAATTTCAAATATTTTAGTGCACAAATAGCAGAATTCGATTTTTTTTTTCTTTCGAAATTCGAGTTTTGCAAAAACTCGGAGGACTGTTTTGATAAATTACATGTTGTAGAAGATTTTAAAAATGCGTTCAGTAATAAAAGTTTCAAATGTAACTTTTCCTCTACCTTTTTTTTTTCAATTCTTTAATCCACTTTCACGCACATTTCTTTGTTTTATTCCTGGTATTTTATGCACGTATTGGAAAGATTTAACCACACTTCCTCGATATGTTGGTGTGTATGACTATAATCAATCTTGATCGCTATGAGTGAATATCACAGCGATCATTAAACAAGAGCGAACACTGAAAGCGGGGGGGGGGGCCCAAGGGGCCCAGAAAGTGAAAATTATTTATTTATTCTTTCTTGGGGGGATATCGAGCAACATATACTATAATCCTCTGTAAAAAAGGCTTTTAATTCAATAGATATCAAAGTATTCCATCTCCTGTAAGAATATTCTAAACATTTGTTTACCAGGTACTGCTCTATCTTAAAGTCCTTTGAATGTAATATTACATAGCGGATTTATCTTGAATATATTCTAGAGGTAATGTCTATGAGATGCGCTTTTACTAGAATTCAAAAGAATATATTTCAAATCGTTGATACGGTGCCAGGTCTTACAGTTAAGGATAAGAAAATTGGAGTCAGTTAACCATTTCTCAAAATCGTTACTATATTGCGAAATATGATTCGAACGCCATACCAGGTGTAAGTCTCCAAAAATAAAGATCGCAACAGTTTAGGATTTTAAATAGAACTTTAGCATTAAAATATTCAATCCCCGTGGATAATATAAATTTATGACGTAAAAGAAGAAATTATTGATATGTTCTTTGACAACTAGAGTTTCTACATCTGGCGTATTTACTACTGGAGTAGGAATTCGACGAGCAGAAACATTGGCTGGTTTTGCTATCAGCAATCTCCCTCCTGGTCTATTGAGTTTAAGAATTATTATTTTTTCTGGAAAGTTTAATCCATCACCAGGTTTCAAAAAAAATTTCCTGAAAGATTTAAACGTTTGTTTGAGTAAAGGGAGGTACACGGAACCAAATTTTTATATATATATATATATGTGTGTGGGATGGCCGATATTAATAAATAATAAATCACACCTTGAATTAATAACAGACATTTAATATTGACGTTTCACATGAAATATAAAGTTGAACATACTGACGAGATATACATTTCAACAATAACATTTAGAAACATTAAACAATACCTTAAAGGTTCAATAAATCACTGGGTCTAGAGTCACTCAACAAGGGCGCCTCCCTGTTCCGATGACTCACTCGTCGACTCTCCTTCACATAATACCTCTAGGCAGAGAGGCAGCGCCCTCTATGATCAGTGTTTTCCACAACCATATAACACATGGATCAATAAGTTCGGAGACTAACCTGATGGCGCTCGGTAAGAAAACCAGGTCTTCTAGAGTACGAACCTTTGCTTGAAAACGTCAAAATTTTAAGCCGATCGACCAGAAACACGAGTTATCGAGGTTGGAGTAAAGTCACTTTGTGGTTTAAAACGGAAAACCGAGTGTCGTGTCTGATAAAACATTTTTAATGGTAAAACACCGTGCAAGGAAACAATGGATTGAAAATGTTACCTGATCCTTATCCATCCAAAAGCAGATTTGTCGGTGGTTTGCCGAGTTTAGCGTGGTCACCGACAATAAACATCAGAATGCCTCAGACCTTGTGAAGCCGTTACACTGAAATTGTGGAGGAGGACACAAATTATAATGAAAGATCGTAAAGAAGCTCCGTGAGATTACAGAGGATGACACAGATATCATATGGAAGTACGTCCTTCATGAAAATTGAAAGGTTTTTCCAAGTGGTGCTGATTGTTTCTGATGAACAAAACAGCACTATCGATGATTCAGAAAACTGTTTATCACATACTGCAACAAAAAGATTTCTTGGTGGAAAAAGATTTAAAAGGTTAACGATTGTATCACCCTAAAAGGTGATTACAATAAAAGGTGTTATGAATAAAAATGTTACTTTCAATGTCCGAGTTATTGATTGATGTTATATATATGGTCAGAGAAATGAAATGCTGTGTCAAGTTAAAGTACAACGAAAATTATTATAAAATCTGGATATTCCCATTGACCTGAATACAGTGAACAAGGATGAAGTAGATCGATTACCACATGTGTGGGTATAAACCGACCGTCTTCTGACACTGTCAAAATTAGAAGGAAAAAGAATTGGGGAACGTGTTAGAATAAAAATTGAGTAAAAAGAATATTTATGAACCGGGTAAGTATTTATTTCAAAATCGTAAAAAGACCGTAAAAATACAAAATGAATTCTTATTAAAATTTTGTTACTTTGAGGTTTTTGAACATGTATTATCTCCCTTTGTTATTGATTTTATGGCGAAGTATGGACGTAATTTAATCGGGAAAGCCATAGATCTGAAATTTTGATTGGCTTACCTAGGTTCTGTTATTGTATGATAGATAGCTAATTTACAGGATTATGGTTAAAAATCTAAACGCATTCAACAACAGTGCACAGGCGGAGAGAAGCGGTGAGCCTGCAGGACCATGCAGCTATCAAGAAAAGGCATCCATGAGAAACGACTGTGTAAGAAAAACTCCCTTGTATGTTTTCCATTAACAGCTGTCTGAGTTCAATCTCGCTTTCTCCGCCTGTGCGTACTGTATGGTGAAATTGTTTGTTTAGATTTTTATATAACCTACAATTTTGACCATGAGTTAAGAAACACTTCCTGCGTATCCTGAAAAAGATATTAACTGCCACAATTCGATGCTTTCTTAAAAAATGGTTTAATTTTTCTTGTCATAAAAAAAATTAAACCATTTGCTAGGTTTAATTTTTGAAATTTTATAATAGCTAATAAAATTAATGTTTTTAAGCTACTTGGTTTTCATCAGAAAGGATTGCCAAACTGGTAGCATACTTTACTTGTATTATTTTCGAAGATATTTTAATCAACCACTTTGAAAAAAGTAACGCTTCGTACATGTTGCAACTTGTAATACACACTGCAAAAAAGTGTTATGAATAAATATAAGTCAAGAACGATTTTTAGAAAACTAATATATAATAAACTCCTATATTTGACCGACCTTACTTTAAGTTTTGATCTTTCAATTTTTTTGTTTGAAGATGACGGCTTAAGGTTTAATTCTCTGCAACCAAATTTGTATTTCTTTTCAGATGAAGTATGATATTAAACTGCTGTACAAATTTTTTTTATTTGACCATTTGTAATTAATGTTTGCCAACGATAAAAGCATCGATGAAAAGAAAACATCATTTCTATAATTTTGTTTCGAAGTGTCAAGGCATCATCTTTTACACTTCATCCTGGCATCCTCTTTAACATTATTTAGCCTTTAATTATCAGCATATAGACAGTTTCTTCGACACTCAAGACCGAGAGCAAAGGTTTTACAACTACTCTGAGAGGATGCTCTCTTTAGTTTAGTTGGTATAAGTAGCAAAAATCGACCTTCACCTTTTCTTCGGACCCAGTGGACCAGGGTTTCAAACAGTCGCCGGGAACCACATCAACCAACAACGGTCCCCTTTCCACTTGTGAAAAAAATCACGAGTCAGAAGTAGGACTCTGTAATATAAGGCGGCACAACCGAGAACTATTGGTTCATATGTCTTCCACGGTGCAAAAATTGGCTGTTCCTTGTGAGTCATAGAAAACTGCTCAATCGCATAGACCTAGAGACAGCCGATGACTCAAAATGGAATTTCTTGATAGCAAAAAGCCATATCAACAAGGAAGGGGTTTGTATCATGCAATGGCAAAATGAGACCTTTCACAGTTATAACGTAGAATGTTCTTCTTCCTATCATATCACGATGATGGCTGAAGGGGAGTATGCTAGCGTCTCTTCAACAACAACCCCCAGCAGTTACAATGCTTTAATTACTATAGGTCTTTAATTGGGTGGTAAAGATTAACAAAAGGCAACTGACATTTTCCTGACCCATTAGTCCAGGGTTTGAAATTTGCTATGCCTCCGTCAACCACGCCTTCACCTCCACGGAGACGAAAACATCAGAGCCAGAAAGTGAAATGCCAATTTTCTGAAGTTTTTTGTGGAAATAAAGAATTTTCAATCAGTTAAAACTTAGGGTTATCTGAGACTTCTGGATCAAATGCCCCGGATGGTCCATCTCCCTCTCAGCACTGCACATTCTGTTACGCTGTACATTTAGAGCTTTGTCGACTAGGGTCAAGTTCGTTAAGAAAAATGGAGGAAATATGACGCACTTTTAAGATGCTTATCTTTAATTCCAAAATTCACAAATGAAAAATTGAAAAAAGAACATAATCAAGTGTAAAGTATCAAAACGTGTCTCTTCTTAAACTGAAATTTTAAACTGAGAAAGCTTAAGTCAAAATTAAGGACACATTTAATTAAAACTTATCTCATAAAAAATACAAAATAAACACTTCTTCTCTGAAACTCCCAGAGATTTTGAAATTAATATTCAGCAAAAAACCTTGTGTTAAAATTTAATCCTTTAAAAGGAAAAATTCGAAAACTACAATTGAAAATCAATGTGCTATTGAAGAAGAAATATCTATAAGAGCATACATCGTAAGCAATACGTGGAAGAAAGTTAAGAACTGAAAATATGGTATGAAAGCATTCTCCGGGTTAAATTTTTTCATGCATACCTCAATTTTATAGAAGAGCTATATCGTGTTCCCCTCCTTCATTAATACTTTGGGGTCGTTCATGATTCAATTTCAATTGACTTCCAATGATAAACGTGATTTTTATCGATTAAATTAGAATTATTGAAAGCTTTAATTGTCGTTGAAGAATACATTTATAATCAGCGAAGAATTTAATAATTTAATTGATTAATTATAGCCCGTTACTTTAGTAAAGATGTGTCAAGGTCACTCATTTCCTTTTTCCTCAATCTCTATGGTAGTGATTATGTATCATTGCATGCATTTTTCCAACATTTCAGTTGAGGTCTGACATTGCGTTTGAATGTGCTTTATGTAATTGTAAAATCTATTTCAAACATGAGCTAAATAACGTTTTTTTTTTTTTCAAATGAGTATACAAATTATTAAAACACATCTTATAAAATATTAACATAATACCTATGTACACAAATTCATCCAAAAGTTCCAGGAGTTGTTTAGTTCCGTTATAAAAGGTGAAGAAAATGGAATGTTTTAATTATATGTTAACAATATTTATAAAACTTATACAGGTTTTTAAAAAAATATTTAATCATTTTAAAAACAACAAAAATGAACTCAAAATCTTTTTCATTAAAATCTGTTTACGCAAAATGAAAAGAGGAAATAAAGTTAACCATTCTCGACCTTGTTACCATAGTTACAGTCGGCGCAGGAAATATGTGACCATGACTCGCCTATAATAAAGTAATCGAATACAGTGTAACAGTGAACTGAAGCAATAAGAGACATCTGCATCGTATCAACAGTGAGCTTTCGTTTGAATCGTAGAGGATCTGCAAGACTTAAAGATTCGAACCTCACGTAATGTTTAATAAAAGACCTGAATCGAATGGAATTGGTAAGATAAGCACCATTATACGTTACAGCAGAGCATTTGGGGATCTCGCTGCAGTAGTTTTGAGATCGATTATTCATCTATCAAGTGGTTGAAGGTATAAGATCCTAGCATATACACGCTTCAATGGTTCTACCAGAGCTTGAATGATCAAGGACAATTTAGCCCTTTGATGCGGTTTGGAATCAATACTTTAGTCCCTTTTTCCTCAAAGCCGACTGACGGTCGCTGAAAGAGGCATCTCAGACACCAAATATCTGGTGTAACGTTGGATAAAAACCTACTTTCAAACAACATGTAAACGAATTAAAAAGAGCCAGATCTGCAGACAAATTTTTCCCTTATTCGCGTAAATCTGCTTTAGCAGACGTAATAAAATGCTTATTACACCCTGATTCTAAGACCTATTCTGACGACATCTGGCAAGGATCTAGTACACTGAGCAACACTACTGACTATTAGAAAAATCAGCAAAACTCCACAATTGGAACAATGGCTAAAGCCAATGGTACATAGAGAAATAAAGATATTAGATTTTCACTAAACTCCCACACTAAAAAGTTTTATCAAAACTTTACCAAACTATTCATAAAATCGATACTTCAAATAATAAACATACAAGAAATGAAAATGCACCCAATAAGATAGCCCTCAACCTCATAGACCCAGGAAATCTTATCCAGTAATTTAAAATTATAATACTAAGCTTCTAAAATCCAATAAATCTTACCCACCTGATCTTAAAACCAAACTAGCATCCTTGCGCATCCAATCCCCTACCCACACACTTATAAAGAATTCTTTGCGGTAAATGAACGTGATATTTACAACAATTGTAACTCGCTCTTTTAAGCAATTCAGTACGTGATAAACATTACACGGAGCTTGAAAATTTGCATTAGTTTAGTATCGTCGACTCGCGCTAGGAAGATCGCTCGATTCTTCTTCTAAACTAGAAAAACTATCCCGAAACTCCGCATCAGTCTCGAAAAACTGTCATAATCATTTCCGAAAGCGTAATCATCGTCAGAATTATCAAGCTTTCGCTTTTGAGCCACTTTTCAGTAACAAACTCCCCCAACATTACACAAGAAAAAAAAAACATGATTAACAACAACCGGCAACACTTTTCCTTACTATGCAAAACAAAAAAAATTACGGTACCCCTTCCGGTATCTATACGCTATCAAATTAATTAAATTAAGATAGCGTTTGTAACACGAATTTAACGCACGATAATATACGTGGACGAACTCAGCTCTCCCATTGGGGAAAAATTTCGCTGTGCAAGTAGGGTTCGGCTGCAACCAACCAACCCGAAATACTTCGGACGAGCTGAACTCGTCAGTGCCCTTTATGATGCTTTTTTTCTCATGACGAGCTGATTTCGTTCATAACCATTGAAAGGTTAATATTTAAACCATCATTTACTTATCATATTAAATATAGAATTGTGTATAAGAATATCATTCGTCTAAATAGAAACAAATATCAGAAATGCAGTTAGTTCAAATGCTTACAAAAACAATAGCTAATTAACAACTGCGGGGATAGAGCTCGTGTCTGAAAATTATCCTGCTAGTAAGGAAAACAGTGACGAACAACAACTGTCGAGTAACCTCGTAGACATCTGTGCAAGTAAGATTCCAGCATCCAAGAAACGACCCTAGTGAACTCTGATTGGTTGCGTTTCGAGAATGTTCGAGATGTCTTTTCCTCTTCCAAGATGATCTCGGCAGGTCCCGGTCGTCAAAGAAGAGATGGAAACCCGGAGAAGTCCAGGAGGGAAATCACAGTGGGAGGAGAAATATTACTTGAATTACCTAAGCAAACTCCTTTTCTTCTGCTGCTGTGCTCTTCTGATATATGTACGGAATGAATACCAACACCAGAGGTGCGTATGTACTCGCAATTGGCATATCTGCGCGCATGCAGAAATAGTTTGTTCTAACATGCCGCCTCGTGGTAAGGTGAGAAATTGCAAGTTGTTCGAGGAGAGCTGCCACATTATTATCATTGTGTGATTTTCTATCTGTTGGGTTAAATGACTATTTGAAGAATTAATGACGAGAGAAGATCGAAGTAATATCGGGGAATTACAGATTTTCAAAATTCTAATTGTACCTGAAAGTTACGTGTGTCCTCTGTTTATTTGATCCGGTTCATTTGCTCCCTCACGTTCTGAGTTTCGAAGAAGAGAATGATCCACATGAGGATGATTTTGAGTGAGTGAGTGAGTGAGTGAGTGAGTGAGTGACAATAGGGAGCTTCAGGTTCAAGAATCAAATTTGCCTAAGATACGCCAAACATTTGTTAAAAATACAACAATTTTTTTAAAGAAATTTTAATAAAATAAAATGATAAATAAAACACAGTGAAAAATGTCGTAGTTATAATCTTAAATATGATTTAAAAGGCCAATTTTACAAAAAAAAAAAAAAAAAAAAAAATTGAGATGGTAGGTTTCCCCCCCCCTCCCTCCAGAGATCGGAGAAGTGAGGCATCATCATACCCGACCAGAAAACTTCTTTTAAAATTTGAATGATAAAACGTGCCATTAAGGCTTGATATCGACAACAACACCCGAACTTTCCTCCGACAGATTTGCCCAATTAGTCAAGAGCGTGCAAAGGGATAGGAACTATGGGGAGGGGGAATGTGAATGATTGCACAGAGGATACATTTATCTTTCAGATACAACAAGAAATTCGAAAATCACAAATCAAATAAAAAAATTTTGGCCATTATTTTTAAATCTAATTTAGTATATTATTCTTAATAAAATACACGATTAAAAATACTCTATAGTACTACACTTAAAGGATTACAGTAATCAAATATATTTACCATATGTCGAATTATTATTGAATTATTTTAGGATGAAGAAGTGTTATTAAAAATATCCCTGCAACTTTCGAATTATCACTGCTTTAGTGTGTAATCTTTCTCGCGTATTATTCTAATTAAAATACGTAATTAAATAATTCGAGATAAAAATCAATGTTTTTAAACATAACATTTTTATATGGTGGCAAAGTTTATTAAAAAATATATTGAAATATTAGTAAAAACTTGTCACAAATGTCTAAATATTGCATTGTTAGGCGAATAAGAAGGATTCCCAAAGTTTCAGAACTCTAGCTTGATGGGAAGTTGGTTAAATTAACGATCGAAAATTGGATGACACACTGATACACACACAGACAGACACACACCAAATGAAATACATAGAAACGTTTTGAAATATCTCATGTTATTGGAAATGTAGGATTATTTTCATAGAAAATAATTAAGCCTAGGATGGAAGTTAGGAGGGTGGGGTGCCAGCCCTAGAGTCGTCTTCGTCCTTTGACCATAGCTCAAAATTACGAGGTCCATTGTTACTTCTTAATGAAACATTAATAATCAATTAACCACAGAAAATTATCTTAGTTTATAAATCATTGCTGAGCATTCCTAAATATAATTTTTAAATATAAATGTAATGTAAAATAAGAAAAAATACCAATTACAGAACAAATGATCTAATATTTTTTCCACGAAATTGGATCTTATCTAAAATTTATTAAATGCACATGAGGGTCATTTGAAAGTCAAAACCATTGAACAAATTTGCAATTAAATTAAAATGGCAAGCATAGAACAATTTGTTATTTGTAATCGAAAATATCAGAAATAAATTCGAATCGATTACATGCCAATTTCCAACAAGAAATAATTGGCACAAAAAATGAAATTAATGTTCTTTGCGGAAACAGAAAATAATTTATAGCTAATTTTCTTTGTACGTACATTCAAATTTCCGCTCATTATAAATACGATTAAGTAGGAGGGGGGGGGAATGGCAAAACACACAGGGTTTATTCATGTCCGACAAGCGCTATTTATTCAAGAAATTAAATGAAACATAATTATTTGGGCGTGGATATCTATTGTTTTAATTTTTTTTACGACATTTATTAAACGTGAGGGAGTATTTTCCGCATCTCACATTATCAACCCAGAACAGGCATTTAAAATTTAAAAAGAAAAAAAAAAAGAAAAAAGATCCTCCGAGACGCGTACGAATTCTTTCACAAACCATTAAATCAATTATTATTTCGAAAACAATAACACAACATCATCAGTTCCTCAGTTTGGGAAAGTTCGAAGACCTTTTGGCGCGAATTCTTTGGCGTTCTCTTGGCGGCGCGATCGGAACAAATAGCAGCCCATAAAATCTTCCTGATTCTATGCTCTTCCAGCTGAATAGAACCAGAAAATTTCGTTCTAAAGACAGTGTTTAAGGGGCGATATTAGTTCCTCTGCTCCATTGACAAAGAATCATTGCGTGCGTTATGGCGAAATGATGCTGAATTTTCGGCGCCAAAATTTAAGAGAGCCAGGTGTAGGAATCTCTCGTTTCGAGAAATGTAACTTCCGTTGTTAACAACATTAGCTGGGTCTTTGACTTTCCAGTTGGGAATAAAATCGTCAATGGTTCAATGACTTTGACTATTGGTTCTGATTTTTTTTTTAGGGGAGGGGGGAAGTTTCCATGCATGGTAAACATAACATTGTGATATTTCTGTAATGCGTTGTGGAATAATGTTTATGATAAAGTCTCGCGTGGGTCGATGCGTTTTATGCACTCTCAAAAAAAACCCCGAATAGACGGTTTTCCATTTCGATCGAGCGTTATTAATTTACAGTTAACTATATTTTATCAAATCGACTCGGGTTTTAAAAAAGCGAATTGAATTCCTTTATCGTTTTTGTATTTTTAAAATGATTTTTTTTCTCTCTTAAATTACATTTATGATAAAATCTTCCGTGCGCAGATATGCGCATTATATGCTTTCTAAACACCCTAAGTAAACGATTAAAAGACTATCAAAGCCGATTATTCAATTTCTCGTTTTGGTAAAGGGTTATCTAAGTTTAAATTTTATTATGGAATATATTTTATCAAACCGATTCAGGTTTTAATAATGCAAGGTGAATTCATTCTTTTTTTTTTTACAATTTTTTAATTATTATTTTTTCCTTAGCTTATGTTTATAATAATATCTTATAAGTGCAGCTGCATTTTTGAACACTTCCCAAATAACCTAAATAAACGTTTAACAGAACGCCAAAATTGGATTATTCTGTTTCTCGTTTTGATAGTTTTTTCAACGCTTGGATTTTGCAGTGGAATAAATTTTATCGAATCGATTCTAGTTCTAATAAAGTGACTTTCCTTCATTATTTTTTACAGTTTTTAAAATTATTTTTTCAGCCACAAAAACTGGCTATTGTTTTAGTTAACCATAAAATATCGTAGCTGTCCACTTTTCAAAATTTTATCGTAAAAGTTTTTATGTTTGATGTCTGCTTTCACCAGTAATGAAATTAAGTTTTAAAAATATGTCACAATAAACTTCCAAATTTAATTACACTTAGCTTAATATGCATTCAGTTTAATAATTTATGGTTTACTTTAATTTTAATATTTGAAAAGAATATTGTTATCTACTTCAGTATTTTATCTTTGACTCTGTCATTTCAATATTTTATTGAATAATTCTAGAATTATTTTTAAGAAGCTAACTCATTTAATGGCGAAATAGGTTCTTTGCAAAACTTTGCATACAGCGATATTTATGTTTATTTTAACAATTACGATAAAATCTTGTGTATAGACAAACAGAGAGAGAGAGAGAGAGATGTATTTTATACGCTTTCAAAACAACTTAACTAAGCATTTTAGGTAAGCAAAACTATGATTTTCTTCTCATTTCGATAAAGATATCTTCAAGTTTATAATGGAATATGTTTTTAAACTGGTCTCGTTTTTAAATAAAGCGATTTGAAATGTAATTCCTCGATAATGTTATAAGTTTTTTTTAAATTGTTGTTTAACTTAATATCTAAATCGAAGGATATGCAATTTTTTTCTTTTATTAAGTTATTTGTCATCATTGTTGTGCCTTAAAAATAATTTTACCCAGAAGAAATAATATTTATCTGCACTGAATCTAAATAAATTACATTTTTGGGAAGTATAACTTATTTTGCTTTATTTATAAGGGGGAGAAAATATACAGAAGCATATTTTTTTCTGTTTTAAAATGTTGAATAAGACTCCCTTTTTTTTAAAACTTTTTATGAAAAATTCACATCTTCCACGGTATTTTACTCCTCTAAAATTAGATGATTAAAAATTCCTTTTTTAACTTTAAAAATTGTTTCAATGTATCGTTTTCCCACCTTTAATTTCGTATTAATGAAAATATTTTCGAATAATAAATGTAAAGAAATTCGAATTTTGAATATGTAGTACACTAATTTAGCCATTAGATTGAATATAATTATTTAAAGTGTCATTTATAATTTCTTACTCTTTTGATTCTAAAAAAAAAAAAAACATTTCGGAAAAAATACAAGTAAAAAAAATTCAGAATTCTTCATATCAGATTTTTTTAAAAGGAATTCTTAATGAAGCTATAAGCAATTTATTTTTGCAATTTAAATGTCGCATAATTCACGCAATATTTTGATCAGTTTTGATTTTTTCCCCTAATTTAAATTTCAGCTGTTAGTTTTCAGAAAAGTAATACATACATTTGTAAGAAAAATATCAAAATGATATTTAAGAAAAAAGTGTATTTATATATATATATATATATATTTAAGGTTTTGACATAATTTGAAGTATTTTAAATATTTCAGTTAAATAGAATATTAAATAAAAAAAAATATCGAAAAATAATTAACAATTGGCTATATAAGCAAACAAAGTTTCCCATAGAAAAATAATTAAACATTTAGTATTGAAATCATGAATTTCAATAAATTATTTATTTTTAATACAGTCGAAGAGAAAAAACTCTAAGCCATTCCTGTCGAACATAAACAAAAAAAAAAAAAAAAAAAAGATTTTTTTTTTTTTGATAGAATCTATTTGCTGGTTAAGGAATCTTTTTTTACGAATCTACATTTCGATTATTAACTGATCACCCAATGACTGTTCTTAATGTATTATTTCTGATAATTTCTCGAATGTAAACATTCCGCCGATTATTTCCGAACACGTTTCGGAAACTGTCGGACTCGGCAGCAATCAGAGCAGAAAAAACAATGGCTATCGAAATTTGAAGATGCTTTGGCCTGACTACCCATCTGTAGGGGGTTGTTCACCCTTCTGACAAGTGTTGAAAACTTTCAACTCAGAAAAAACATTCGAGAGCGATCAACTGTTCATATGTTGAGCAATAAAAAGCACGAGCTCGCGTCTTCCGGATTTTGATTCATCCGAGAACACGCCAGGGTTGCCAGTTTGGCGAAGCTTTCGCTCTCTCCAGATGCTTGGCGATTGTCAGGCTAATGTTAGTTTCAAACATAACCTGGAAATTGTTTTCAAGTATTCCAGTTTTAATTTGTGTAAAAAAGAACTTAATTGACGTATGTTGTGTTTTCGACTAATTATTTTGATCAAAGTGACATGTCCAAAATATAAAAAAGAATTGTTTAATTCAAGCTTTTATATGAAGATGTACTAAGAGGTATAAAAATAAATTTTAAGACTTGAGGTGCTTAATCAAGGTACATAGATAATAACGATAAATTTAGAACAAAAACTTGTTTATGAAATCAAAAAAAGTAGTACCGCCTCAAGCTTTTATAACTTACGTACTGTTATACATTTAAAAAATTATTTTTATACTTTTTAGACCGTCTTTAAAAAATTGATAAGAAAGTTATATGCAAAGTTTTGCAAAGAACAGATTTAGCCACCCAAGGATCGTTTTTTTTTTATAATAATTATTAAATTACTCAATTAAATATAAGAATTAAAGTAAACGATGAAATATCTAGAAATGGACAATAATATACTTTTCCGATATTAAAACTAAAGCAAACGATAAAGAAATAAATTGAATACATTTAAGTTAAATGTAATTAAAATTGAAGCGAACGATAAAAAATTTAAAAGTGATCTAGTACGCGGAAAGGGATCCAGCTAAAACAATATTCCCCTGTGTGGCTAATAAAAGCTTGATTAAAAACTTTTTTTACTTATATTAATTTAACTTATGATCAAAAAGCAACTACGCGAGCATTGTGTTGTGCAAAATTTCAATTCAATTACACGTTGTTAAGTGCACGGCCGGCCGTCATTGCTGGAGCATACTTCAGTAATGTATTGTTGTAGGAATTATCCGAGAATACAAAATTTCATCTCAATCAAATTATAGGACTTGGGTTTAAATTTCAATACACATTTTCAAGCGGACAGATATATTCTTTACAATCAGGAACATATCAAGCTGACTAAAAGCTTGTAATAGTAATAAAAATGCAATTGCTTGGGAAATGTGCTATGGTCTGACGACACTTCTTGAAATATGGGCTCTGGTAGCGAAAGTAATCTGGAAAATATGTCAGCTATTTAAATTTTAGTTTATAATGCTAATTTTAATTTAATAACAATATGTAATATTTCAATAATATATTTCATTAAATAATATGTCGAATGTAATTACACTGGATACAATAATAAGAGTTAAATGGAAATAAAGATTTTATGAGAGTAAGGAATTTTAATTGCATTCTAAGTAAATGGTTAATAAGATTACGTATGATTATGATTATAAGTTAAAATTTAAATCGTTATATTACATGATTAAAATTTTTATACGTAATTTTTTAAATTTTAAATTCTTTGAAATCGTTTACGTCTGTATATTAGTGAACGACTTGTAAATCAATGAAATGCAGAATGCAAATAAGCTATAGAAATGCTTTAAAAAATGTGATTCGGTAAAATGCAAAAAGAAGTGATAATTAATAAAATGTAAAAAAGATGTGTAAATCAATAAAATTAAAAAAAAAAAAACGTATAAATCAATCAAATGTCAAAGATACATCGAATCAATTAAATATAAAATATACGCACGAATCAATTAAGTACAAAGAACGAGGTGTGGCTATTAAACAACGAGACTGGCATTGCTACAGAAGAAGTACGTATGCGCCAAATGCCAATGATGTACAGCTGTTTAGCGTGAAGCCTCCACTTTCGAATGCAGTGCCTCTCGCTTCTGTAAACAAATCAGTATTCCCGTACCCTTCGTTCGTATTGAGTCATTTTTGTTTTTGTTTTGCCAGAAAAGTGTTACAATTGAGGAATGAATTATTGTGAAATTTCCATGAAACATGGAATGACCGCTGCATATGGCAACGAATGTTTGTAGCGAGCACGTGTTTTTGACAGGTTTAAGCGTTTTCAAAATGGCCGAGAAGACGCTGAAGATGATTCATGTCTGGGTCGCCCTTTCAGGTCAGGGAGGGATGACAATATCGAAAAAATCAGTCATTTGGCTCGATTTGACCGTCAAATAAGTATTCACGCGATTGCTGGGACTGTAAGAATAGACAAAGAATCCACACGGCAAATTTTACATGACAATTTTAACATGCAAAAAGTGTGTGCCTAAAATCCTCACGTTTGAACAACAAGAAACTCGCAAAAACGTTTTGTATTGACACTTTGGATGCCATTGAAAATGATCCAAACTAATTGGAAAGGATTAATAACGTGTAACGAATCCCGTTTTTTACTTTTTTTAACCCTATGCCCGTCTCCAATCTATACTTACAAACTTTTGCCCAATACAGTGAAGAGCGATAGAAGCAGTCAGCAAAAACATTGCCAGTAACACGCAGAACTGATGAGTTAAAAGCATTGAGGACATTGATATAGGCATTTGATAAGCTGAGGTGTTCTCCAGTCATGGTCATGACATGGTTGCAAAGAGGACAAGTATCTGTGCTCCTGAGTCCAATTCTAAACAGGTGGCTCTGTAGATAGTCATGGACCTGTAGCAAGTCTAAAGCAGGCCAACTGCTCTAGGTAGGAAACAGGAAACCCCTTTTGACTTATTCAATAGGGATTTCCAATTTTCCCCAGAGGCCTTTTCGTTGTATATGCTGAGATGGTTAGATTTGAGAGTAGAGAATATATATCTTTTTATATGACGCAGAGGCAGAAGAGGATTTGGTTATATCTTTTGAGATCCATCTTTGGTGAACATATCTATCTGCTCATTTCCATATATCTCGCAATGACTTGGAATCCATTACAAGACAATACGATTCATAATATTCAATAGTTTGTCTATTTTTTTCACGCAGTTCCCTACAGATCTCATAGTTTGAACTATAAGAAGTTGTTAAGAGAGTAATTTCCGCATAGGAATCAACGAAAAAGACAATATATTTCTTTTTACTGTGTTCCATTTTATCCAAGGCTAACACCATCGAAGTTGTCAAAGTATTTTCCTACGGCAAAAGACAACTTAAATTCCGCAGAGTAAGCCCCAGCATTTTAATAGCCCTTCAGCTGAACCATTAGTGTAGACATGAAGCCAGGAATTAACCGGGAAACGTTTGTGGATAGTAGCTAATGCAGTACATTTCAAATCAGAATCGAGAGAATATTTCTTGCTAACATCTAAAACAAGATCCAAATAACCTTCTGCGAGCTTAAGATTTTTCAAGGGGTACCATGGATCAGGAAAGAGAAATCGAATCGAAAAAGGAAAGTCGAGTGTCATGTAGTTCCTTTATACAAGAAAGATAAGTTTTTTGAGCTTTCAGCCCCTCCTCAACCTGCTAATAGAAATTTAGAAAGTTGTCCTTTCTGCTCAAGATTGTTTCACTAAGATTCAAAGCATTCTCCATCTTCGAACACACAAGGACTCCAAACCAGCCTGGAGCTACATAAAGGCAATTAGTGTAGTATAAATTGTAATAAATCTCAGGATACGATATTGGAAAAAATCCAATCTTTTCGAATTTGTCTTGGAGATTGTTATAAGTGTCTCACAACCATATTCAACTGCCGGTCTTACGTAGGTCTTATAAGCGGTACAAAGGACAACCTGGGTAGAACACCAGGTTGTACCAGCCAAACGTTTTAGAAGTTTGGACCTGCGTTCGCAACGTTCAACAGCCTTTTTAATCCGACTATTCCAGTTTAATTTTGAATCCAAGTCCATGCCTAAGTAGGCAGTACTTTCAGTTCAGTTCTTCAAGTTAATCTCATGATGTCTAGTGCTGAGCGAGAAGAGTTTAAAAGGGGGTTGTCCGGGTTTATTGTCATCTCATTGTCGGCTGTCCAACCCTTTAAAACACTAGTGCCGATTGGAGTTTTTTTTCCATACATCACCACCTAAATCACTACATGTGGTCCAAATAATAAGATCATCTACAAAAAGCAAAGTCTGTACCCGAGGATCATGATTGCATAGGGCATCAACAAAATCATTTATCATGAGGTTAAAAAGCATAGAGCTCAGGACCGATCCCTGCGGTAATCCCTAACTTATTTGCCTATATCCAGTCATCGTATTTTCATATTTAATACTTACAAAATGCTGACCCAGGAATTATTTAATCCATCTATAAATATTACCACTTAAATTATTTGCAATGAGTTTTGTTAAAAGCTTTTTCCTCCATTCTGTGTCAAAAGCTGTCTGAAAATCTACAAAAATTGTGACAGTACTTTGTTTACGGTGAAAACCATCTTTTATTTCCTGTGATAGACGAACAGTCTGCCATAAAATTCCAGCATAAAATTTCAGTTCTCCAGCATAAAATTAAGGCGATTTGAAACCAATTTTCGGTTACAATTTGGTTAATAGTTACGACTTCTATCTGTTTCCTTACAACTTACATTTAGCACCCGTCAATGATATAGGTCGATAACTATTTAAATATCGTGAGTCTTTTTTAGATTTCAAAATTGTAATCACCTTAACTTACTTATACTTATGATCCTGATACGAATGGGAATCACCTTAACTTACTTA
>BMAW01020688.1:302720-333196 GCA_019974015.1 Nephila pilipes
TTATACTTATGATCCTGATACGAATGGGAATCACCTTAACTTACTTACACTTATGATCTTGATGCGGATCGGAATCACCTTAACTTCTTTTTACTTATGATCCTGATACGAAGCACCTATCTATGAACTGGAAGAACTCATCTTCACCAAGAGCCAAAAAAAAAAAACTCGAATGAGTAAGTAAAAAGCAGTGATGATTTTTTTTTTCAATATTCATGGGATTGCGTACCTTTACTCAGTTCCTGAAGGTCAAACTATTAATCAACATTCACATACTTTCTGAGCTCAGTGAAAGAATAAACAAATTCCCGAATTGGGGAAGACCATGGTTCCTCCTCCAAGACAATGCGCCGGCGCATTGTCTATCAAGAGGTCTCTAGCCATGTACAACATACCAGAGTTAGACCATCAGCCTTATTCACCGGATCTTGTGCCAAGCAACTTCTATCTGTTTCCTAGGAGGAGATCTACATTAAAAGGAACGAGATTTAACTGTGAAAGAGAAAGGGCACGCGTCCTGAAGGAGTTGAAAGAAGACTTACAGCACTGTTTCGAACAATGGAATATTCATATGGAGCATTGTATGTTGAAGGTGATAGTGAATAAATATGTATGGCATCAAAATAAAATGTTTAACAACATCAGTCTCGTTATTTAGTAAATCAATTTAATACAAAATACGGGTAAATAAATTAAATGAGCCGAGATTGCTTCATTATTGAAGAAATGGATTTGTAACCTGTTAGTTCCGACCTCAAAGCTGTAAATAAATAATAATGAAAAAAAATGACAGCCTATATGCAACCGAAGGAGTTCGAAATACTTTAAATGGGCCATAGTTTCAGTTTCTTCTGATTGGAGTACGTGTAAGTATAGCCTTCGTCACTGAATGCATACTTCATAATTATGAAGTGTATTGATTGGATTTTATCATTTGATTAATTGTTTTTACTGACGTCGCATTAGAAGAAATGCGATGAGTGCTGGCAACAGATCTCGTAAGTGTGAGCCATGGTCTAGTGGCCAAGACTTGAGCCGAAACAGGCAGTCGGAGGTATTGATCAAATAAATAAAATGAACATTTTTGATATTATATGCATTTTTTCAAGAAATACAATGAAAAACGGAGGTTCTAAATCAATGCAATCGAACCTCAGTGTTTCGAATTTTTATGTATCAACGAGAAAGCTCTTGAGCAATGATACGCTTTCCGCCAACCTAGGCAACGATGAGAAACTTTGGTGCCAAATTTGTCGCCAAGATCAGGGGCACATTGCTTAAGTTTTCCTTGATGAACGACGAAATCTCTGTGAATGTCTCTTTGTATGAATAACGTTGCAGGAAAGCATACACGCAAATTCGTAACATTTTATTCTTATATTCTATATATATTAGACTGCGTATTTTGAACTGCTGTGATAGTTCAGGCATTGCTTTGATGCTACCTTGTATTCATATATATATATATATATATATATATATATATATATATGTGTGTGTGAGTGTGTGTGTGTGCGCGTGTATTAATTACTTTCTATTGAATGATAATGTTTTGTATTTGTAAGAGAGTAAAAGAATAAATTTCGGATTTACTCAAAAAGAATATGTTTGTTAATTGGGTAGAACTTTCTTACGACTGACCCTTTTAAAGTGACTGAATGTGCTACATTGTTACAAATTTGTTAATTACATAAATATTTGTGCATTTCCTTAAAATAAAATTATTTAATAGTTTAATGTTTTTTTTATTCCTCGAAAATTAAACGATAACGTTATTGCACTCAGACAGAAAACGAAGAAAAATTTCAATATATGTTTCTGTGTATCGAAATTTTTAAATATCGAATCTTTTTCTTTACAACCGGTATTGTTTCCGTCAAGCCGTTTCTTAATCAAATCTTTCGTATCGGAAGAGAACAATAACATTTTTCGCTAAAGATGTTATCAATCAACTTATTATAAATGTTTTCACAGGATACAGAGATGAGTGTATTAATAATCTTTCATTAATTAAATTTTTTAAAAAGTCTTTTCTCGTGCTGTAAATGAAGTAATTGAAAAATATTGATTAACCATGACAAAAACTTTTTAAGAAACTTAAATGTTAAGAAAAATGAATTATTTGAAACCGGGGGAAAAGCAATTAGCGCTTAAAATTCGTCATTATAATCTGAACAATTAAATACTTGATATCGTAAAATAATTTACAAGGCATTATTAGGCGTGAACATATAATGTCTTACAATTAATTGAAATACGATTATCAGTACCATTTAAATATTTTTTTGAAAATGCTTTTGTGTGTGTAGAAATATTTTATTCAATAAAAGATTTTAATGATGCTTCAACGATAACTATTCTTGGTTGTTTCATAAAAGGACTGAAAAAGTTTGCCTCTATTTTACTCTACACAGTAAGTAAATAATATGTATAGTTTAAAAATTATATATATATGTGGAGGTTGGCGTCGGTATATTGTTAAGAACCACGCTCATTTAAGGAGGAAAAATGTTTATTTACATACGAAAAATTAAAGAAAAAGACGGACACGCATTTCTGCGTGCTTACACCTCGAGATCTAACCATCTCATCTAAGTTGAAGGTAGCGCAGCGGGACAATTCCCACAATCGGCCATCCGACAATATCACCTGACCCTAGGTGAGCCAGTAAAAGTACAATTAAAATAATAATATATATGCATACAATATTAACAAAACAATAACACAATTGAAAATTAAAGAACATACTCACTTAAAAGTTGATTAATCTATGGTTGAATATTAACAATTAGGAAAATTCAAAAAATTTAAGCTAATTCACAATATCTGAAAAATTGAAAAGAAAAATTAATACACAAGAAAAACACAAAATAATGGAAAAAAATGAAATTCACTCTGTTATAATACAAAAAAAGATAATAAGGGGAAAAAATTATGTCTTTTTAAAGTTCGGATGAAAATGTCATTTCATTAGTTCATCAGGTAATAGCATCATTAGTCCAATGCTTGAGATATTCAGCCCACGTACTAGTTTTCGCTGGACCTTCAAAAAAAACCACACTTTTGAACATCGTAAGTGTCGTTCGGTTTGATTTTCGTTATCTTGTTTGGACCTAAATATTTGGGTTTTAGTTTGAGTCCTGGTCCAATTTGAGTACGTTTGATGGCGACAAGATCATGTAGCTTGAAAATAGTTGCTGGTTTTCGCCGGAGATTGTAATTTCTTCTATTTTCATCTTGAACTTTCAGGATTTGTTGTTTAGCTTTTTTCCTTAACTCTTCACGGTTGTTGACAAAATTAGCTTGGATTTCTTCATTAAGTAAATTTGTGATATTGAGATCTTGTGGCGTCTTCATTTTAGTACCAAACAGTAATTCGAAGGGAGTTGTTTGAATGCTTCGTTGAAATGTTGAATTTATAACTCTTTGGACTTCTTTGACGTGCCTAAACCATTTTCTGGATTGTCTATGGAGAGTTTAGATATAACTGTTTCGATTGTAGAATTTAAACGTTCTACTTGTCCATTTGCTCTAGGTAATCCGGTGGTGATTGGGAAATGTTCAATATTTTCGGTACTGCAATAATCTTGAAACTGTTTAGAAGTGAATGCGGTACCACGATCAGAAATAATTCGAGATGGATTGCCAAATATGTATTTTTGATTTTCTAACTTTGCAATAACTTCTGCAGCATCTGTTAACTTCGTTGGGTAAAGCCATACAAATTTTGTGAAGGAGTCAATGATGGCAAAAATATGTTTATAATTCTTATTTGTAGTAGGAAATGGGCCTAAATGATCAACATGATATGTGTGTAGAGGAATAGCTTCTTTTTCGATAGGATGTAGTAGACCATCTTGTTTGCCACGTTTGCGATTAACCAAAATACATGGAACACAATTTTGAATTAAACAGTCTATTTTTTCTTTAACTTTAGGGATATAGAATTGATGCTTGACACTATGCTTCTTCTGTTCTTTTAGAAGCATAGTGTCCACGCTCGTGAGAGCTGCGTATAATGTCATTCTGCATATTTTGAGGGACAACGAGTAGTTCTTCACATGTACAAATTTGTAGAGTATATCGGATTTCAGAAGGTAATCTTTGTACGGTTTAATTTTTAAAAGTTCTCTGATAGTTTGGATTTCAGTGTCTTGTTCTTGAGCCGTTTTGATTTTTGCTACGAGACTGTCTTGTACGACCATAACTGGGTATCTACTTAGTGCGTCTACATGATTCATTTTGGAACCAGAGCGATGTTCTATTTCATAATCAAAATCTTGTAGTTGCAATGCCCATCGCGCTATTCGAGTACACAAATATTTTTTCTTTACAGTCATTGCGAACGCGTTGCAGTCAGTAACTATTTTGAAATGTTTCCCTAACAAGTATACTCTAAACTTTTTTAATGCTTGGACAATAGCTAAAACTTCAAGTTCATAGCTGCTATATTTTGTTTCGGCGTCTGTCGTTTTCTTACTTATAAAATATATTGGGTGGAGCGCATTATCAGTCATTGATTTTTGGAGTAAAATACATCCATAACCATGAATACTAGCATCACAATGAATTTCGATATCAGCGTTCTGATTGTAAATGTTTAGAACAGGTGGAGAGGATAAACATTGTTTGAGACAATTGAATGCTTGTATTTCTCTATCAGCAAATTTAAATTCACGATTTTTCTTCAGAAGTTCTGTTAGAGGATGTGCAATGATGGAGAAATTTAAAATGAATTTCCGAAAATATCCAGCAAGACCAAGAAAAGATTGTAAGTCTTTTCGGCATTTCGGTTCAAGGAAATTAATAACAGCTTTGATTTTTTGTGGGGACGGGTACAATTTACCATTTTTGATAACATGACCAAGAAATTCTATTTGTTTACTTAAAAATTTGCATTTTTGAAAATTTATGTCTAAGCCGTAAGAGGAAGCGAGTGAAAACACTGAGGCAAGTCTTTCGAGACCTTCTTCAGTATTTTTAGATTTTATAATGACATCGTCCATGTAAATTAAAACATGACCTTTAATAATCAAATCCTTAAATATTGTGTTCATGTACCGCTGAAACACTGTTGGTGATGTACAAAGACCAAAAGGAGCACGTAGAAACTGAAATTGTCCATTATGAGTCACAAATGATGTATATCGTCGGCTGTTTGGTTCTATTCCTAAATGAAAAAAGGCGTTACGTAGATCAATTGTACTGAACGTATTTGCATCTTGAAGGTTATCAAGCAGATCATCTATTAATGGTAAGGGATAATTATCTTTTACAATGTTTTTATTAAGTTGTCTATAATCGATACAAACTCTCGGGGATCCGTCTTTTTTCCTGACAACAACTACTTGGCTAGAAAAATCAGAAGAGCATGGCTCAACAATACCTTCAGCCAACCATTTCATCACTTGGTCGTCTACAATTTTTCTTTCAACAAAAGGTAATCGTCGTGGTTTATGAGTTATTGGTGTATCATTCTTTAAATTAATAGACATCTGAATATCAGTAGTTTCAGTCTTATTTGGCTTATAGCTTGAAACCAAATTATGAAGAATGTTTCGTTGAACTTTTGTGACATCTGATCCGATTTCAAGTTCTAATTTATCATTTGTTGAGATGTTAGTGATCGAAAATTGTTCGGTATTTTCCGTTTCAGTATTCGAAATTTTTGTTAATCTAACACCGTCTGTGTTGATTTTTATTTCGGCCTGTGCTAAAATATCCATGCCAATAATAGCATCTGACGTCATAGTGTCATTATTGACAACACAAAAGTTGGTGATAAATTTCTGATTATCTATTGTAAGTTCTTGTATACAGCTACCGATTGGTGTGATGTGTCCATTACCAAAAGCTGTAAGTGATCCATGAAAAGTAGTTAAAGGTGGTGCACCGATTTTTTTATATGTATTTTTCGTTAGAATTGTTTTCTGACTACCAGTATCTACTAATGCAATAAATGAATTATCATTAATAGTAACAGTTTTATATATCAAAGGAGGAGAATTATTTACAGTTGACAAAGCATTATCAGTTCGATTTGGAATAAGTTTATTAGTACACTTTGCAGATATATGACTAAAACTTTTACAAACACTACATTTTAAACCTTTATGTTTGTCGGGACAGAAACGAGAAATATGACCAGACATATTACAATTAAAACAAGTTTTGGTTTATTATGTGCATTATCATTTTGGATTTCAGATCTATGAAAATTATGTTTTGAGTTCATGCCGCGTCCTAGATTGAATTGAGAATTTGTTCTTGGAAAAGGTTTTTTATTTTTATCACTGACTATTTTTTCATAAACACGAAGTTTCTCTTTAAATTCCGGGATAGATTTTGCACCGTATAAAATAGCTTTATTTGGTGGGTAATCATGTATGCCGTTTGTACAGTATTCAAATAATGAAGATTCATCAATAATTTCACTGGAAGTACTAGCGAGTTCTCGAATTGCAATAAAATATTCGAAAAGGGATTCGTTTTGACGTAATTTACGTCTACTTAACTGTCTATGAATCTCAGCAGAATTTAATTGATGACGGAATTCTAATAAAGCATTTTTAAATGAAAACCATGTGGTAAGATTACGTTGCGTATATAAAAAACTCTTTGCCTGACCTTCAATCAAAGTTTCAGCGAATATTATTTTTTGCTGTTCATTCAACGATGGGAAAAAAAGAAAGGATTCTTCGCAGTCTTGAATAAAACACTTTATATCATATGTATCAGAACCAGTAAATTTTCGATGTGAATTTCCGAGATCTTTTAAAACAAAATCAAGGGAAGGGTCGAAAGTATTAGCAGACATGTTATGATTCAAAGCCGGAGACATCACAGAAGGGAGAAAGAATGAAGTAGGACTTTTTTCTGCTTCGTCATCAGAAATTTCAGAGTCGCTGTTTAACGATTTACAGTTTAAAGTTTGCAATTCATTTAGATTCGATAAAGACTGAAAAAGTCTATTAAGGAGTTCTTCTTTACTACCATTAGTATCCAGACCTAACACATTTATTACACAAACTAAATCATTTATGGAAAAAGAATCGAATATTAATAACTTTTTTTCGTACAAGTATTTAAGGTCGATAGGCGTAACTGTTTAATGGCTAAAGAAACATGAGTAATACAATCCATAATCGTAAACTTTCTCCATGCTTCCACAACAGTCAAATTTCTTTCTTCCACTGAGTCTAAAATATATTTAAGCGTTTGCTTTATGTAGTACGCTTTAAATGCTGCTAACATATCTTGATCGATTGGCCGAATCAAAGAGGAGGTAAAAACTGATATTTAGGGAAAATATTGGGGAGAGGGGATTCGTGTTAGAACAAAAAATTCGTGTAAAAAAGTATATTGGGGAACAGAGTTGTTTCAAAATCGTGTAAAAAAAGACCGTGTAAAAAGAGTTGGGAAAATTTTTAAACAAATATATATATGCATATCTGAAATTTTGATTATTATTAATATATACCCTTTGATGATAATGTAATCTTGAAGAAGTGATGGGAGGATCTATAAACATACATTTCCCGCTCCAAAGTATGGCGCAGTTTTGCAATCTATTTGTTATAATTAAAATGACGACCGTAAGAAAACATGCTCAAAAAGAGTTTTTATTCTTAGTAAATAATTTTAAAATGTTCACGTCTTCAGCCATCTCATCCATTAGTCTCACTCCTTGCTTAATGGGGTAGTCTTACTCATGGACGCGGCCGGATGGTATAAAACAGTTTCTAATATTTCTTAAACATCCAGCAGCGTCAGCTCTTTGCAGATGGTACCTTCAGAAACTAGTCCCTGATGTTGATGAAAAATAAGAAATCTTTCATTTGCTTATCGGGATGAGCTTTCTGAAGAGGCCCCTGCAGAGGAGAGGATTCCATTGCCTCCGATAGATAAAACTCTTATAAAGTAAAATAATCGAGTTGTCACGAGTTCGATGTCAGTTGAACAAATCATCGATACGCACAAATACAGATTTCGAGTACGTAGTACTGTATTGATGATACTTCTTTTTGAAAACCAACATCGTTTTAGGGAGCAAATTATGACGAGGAAAAGATTATTACTTCTTAAAATTACTTCACAATAGGGAACTAACAAACACATTCATAGCCAACTGTCCAAATGAATTATGAAACCGGAGGAGGAAGCAGAAATGAAGCCAACACAAGAAATAGGGATCAAATCAAACATTTCTGCTGAAAGGACACTCAGCGCATGCGCTGCTATTAATCGCGGCCGAAAAAATACGCCAAATGGCTTGAATGAGCCAAGAAAAACAGTTGACGCATGCGCTGTGCAGATTCGGATCGGTTCCGAGACACGAGTTCTTCAAGATCAACCTGCCAAGAATAACATTTTCTCAACGGCGAAATAAGACAGTTTTTGCTTCAAACGACTTCATCTCCGAGGGATATCTTTTGATTGAACAAACAAACAGAAAGGGTGCTCATTACTACAGAGTTTTTATTCAATCCTCTTCCACACAGATATGCAGCACAACCAATAATGAAACAAAACGTACATGCTTCAATTGTTAGAATCCTTTGCTATTTTTCGAAAATGATTTGATTTGATTTCGCTTTATTAACGTCACACTAGAAGCAACACGAGGCTATTGGCGACGGACCTCGTCATTTTGAGCATCGGCCAAGGGACGAGGACGACACCCGAGCCGACACCTCCCTCTCCCAACTTCCACACATCACCAAAAGGAGGACTTTGAGCCATCATATAGATTTAACGGGTATCAGCCCAGGCTACACGGCGGGTCTTTAGTGGTATCAAGACTGGAACCCACGATTCGACGAAAACCGCCGGCTGCGAGTCCGCGACCGTGACCGTAAAGCTATCGCGGCCAAACGAATGATGGGCTTCATTACAGTTAAGAAATCTGTATGCTTTCATCTGCCCTATGGAATATCGAGGATATTGAAATTTCTTTAATAACTCAAAAATTATAGTCATTTCGACTCTATTAATTTCTCATTAATATTCAATTTTTAAATGCATTTATAGCATTCAATTTTCTTCAAAACGTAACAGAGGAGAGGAAAATAATCCGAAAAAATAATGATTCGAATTAAATCATGAGCTTTCAAATAATTATTTGAATTTTATCATAGGATTTTATATAAAATTCCGATCGAAATGGAAACAGTAAAACAAAAAAAAAAGTATGATTCTAGATAAGTTTTCACTACGTGAACGATTTCGTTGGAAAAAAAATTTAAAGTTAAAAACAACGTGTTTGAGGGATGTAATATTTATTTCCAAACTTAAGGTTCACTACCCTAACATCTGTCTTTAATTTAAATTTTCTCGTGACACTTCCTGTGTTTCTAACATACATTTCAGAAAACAGTATCGATCCATCGAACATTCGCAGAACGCTGTTTCGTATAGATCAAAATTATACCTTTCAAAATCAAACTTTTCATTGTAATCTGACAAAACAACTTTAAAAAAAAGGAGCCTAGTAATTACAGTCATTAAAAATAGAACTTTTAAATTTAAAAGGAAATCATCTATTTAGGAAATATCGGGAACGACCAGAAATTTTAATTTGAAACCTATTGTTTCTCCGTAACAGAAGAAGGTGAAGAGAAAAAAATGTATAGAATAATAATACAAACAATTCGCATTCTATTTTAACTTGTGGTAGTAATTATTGGACAGATCACTTTCAAATATTCATGTTACGATTCTAAAAAAAAAGAATATTTTCAATTTTGTGAAATGTCATTGACATTTCGAGATAATTTTTTTTTCTAGAAAAATGTATTTTATTTGTTTCGATTTTAATGATTTGAATTTAAGAATTTTCAAAAATATATTAGCAGTGTGTGTATTCGATTGAAACAGAATTATAATTAATACGAACGCGAATCCTTTTATTTTAATTCTTTTAAATAACAACTGTCTCTAATTGGCTTGGAATGAAAAAAAAATGAACGATTTTTTTTTAAAATCAAAGTCATTGGAATTTGTGTGTGTGTGTCAGTATTTGTTTTTAATGCATTTAAATTCTAATTCTGAGAAAGCTACTTTTTGTTCTGTTTCGATTCTGAGAAACCCTGTATATTATTAACTTTCGTACTAATTTAAAGAACGTATGAAAAATAATTTTGATTCATTGTATGAAATTTCGAATTCATAAATTATTGAGTTCTTCGAACCTTTTAGCTTAGTTTTGTTCAGAATTTACGCTGAATAGGTTTTTTTCTTTTACCAAATAGGGAAAATAAATGATTTTCTCTGTACAAATAACATATTGTTTATTTCTTTATTTCAGACACGAAGTACTATTATTCAGAAAAATATTTATAAAAATTCAGTTTAAAGTATGACGAAAGAGATCGTTAATCTTTACTAACGAATTACGAGGAAAAATACTTTTTAATCATTTCGTATGTTTTTAAGAAATTCTCAGAATAGTAAATAATTTCTTAAGAAGTTCTCAGATTGAATGATTTCTTCAAAACTTCGATCGACTCGATAAAATTCTTGGTTTTATTTTTATGAAGCATTGAATATTCAAGATCAGGGGAAAAATAAGGTTATAAAAACAATTTAATTAGAAAATTTTATTTTGTTATATTTAGCCACACTTTTAACTATTCATTCCCGAAAATTGTTGAGTGGTCGAGGTGGCACAGACATGGTTGCGAACTCGCGGCGGGAGATTCCCATCGAATCGTAGGTTCGAGCCTTGATGCCACTAAAAACCCGCCGTGTAGCTGGGGCTGATGCACGTGAAATCTGTCGAGGCTCAAAGTCCTCTCGAGGGTGTGGTGTGGAAGTTAGGAGAGGGGGAGGCCAGCTAATGTGTCGTCCTCGTCACTCGACCTAGGTTCTAAATTACGGGATCCGTTGCCAATTGACCTCGTGTTGCTTCTAATGCGACGTTAATAAAACCAACCAACCAAAACAATTGTTGAATGTAAGGGTGGTCTGAAAAATTTCCATCCTAATAAAGATACAAGACATTTTTTCTTTAAACTTATTTTTATTTTTCTACAGAGTTCCCTTACAAGTCTGCACACTTCTCTTAGCGATGCTCTTATCTTTTTAACCTTTCCAAATATTACTCGGCGTCTATCTCCTCAAAATGATTGTTTACGAAGGCGACGACCTCCTTATTTGACGAAAATCTCTGTCCTCCGAGTGCAATGTTTAGGTTAGAGAACCAAAAGAAGTCACTTGGGGCTAGATCTGGTGAATAAGGAGGGGGCGTCAAACAGTTCAAACCATATTCGCGGATACTCACCATGGAAACCGATGAGGTGTGAGACGGCGCATTGTCTTGGTGAAACAGAATTTTTTTTTCTTCTAAAACTGTGCCCGTTTCTCTGCAATTTCTGTCTTCAGCTTTTCCAGTAATGATGCGCTGTACACTCCTGTAATGGTTTTTCCTGTTTGAAGATAATCAATTTTGATAAGTCCATGACTATCCCAAAAACAGTCGCCCTTCCTTTTCCCAGCCTAAGAAACAGTTTTATTGGAGCCGATTTCTCCTTCGCAGTCCACTGTTTTGATTGTTTCGGACGAATAATGGTGTATCCAACTTTCATCTACATTAATTAATTAGCTCCCAAACTCCGATTTATTGCGCCTAAACTGCACCAACTGAGCATTGGAAATGCTCATTCGAACACGTTTTTGGTCTAACGTGAGCAAACGCGACACTCACAGCGCGGGCAACTTCCTCATGCCTAAATATTGATTCAACATGTGACAAACACGTTCTTTGGATATTCATAGCCTGTACTGTCTCTTTCACTTTAATTTGACGGTCGTCTAGCACCATTTGGTGAACTTTAGCGATGTTATCGACAGTGGCTGCAGTTTTTGGACGCTCCAAACGTTCATCGTCTCCTAAACTGGTACGACTCCATTTATATTCATCTGCCCACAAGTTCGCGGTATTAAATAATGATGCAGAGTTCCCGTATACAGCGTACAACTCCTCTTTGATTTACGTAAGCGTATTGCCTTTCAAAAACACACATTTAATGACTGTTCGATAATCGATTTTTTCGATTTTCACAAAAACACTCATGTCGACTCGCTCAAACGATTGTCAAACAACTGCTGTTCCTAAATGGCTGAAATTTTGGTGAGTACGTATCAAAAGAAACGCGACCACGTTCTCTAGCTTTTATCGTCGAGTGCTGCCCTCTTCGTGTCAAGTTCGGAAACTGTTCAGACCCCTTTGAATTACCTATGTAATTTGTTCACTTTTTCTGGAGTTATTGCGCATTTTTAGAAGGGAACCTCTAGCATCCCTTTAAAAATAATTCGATTAAATCGAAATTTCATTTACAATTTCTTATTACAAAACTGGAGATTAAAATTATTTTTAATGAAATGAGGATGGGGTATTTCCTTCTTTGGACCATAGGATATAATGATTCCGTAGTTTATACCCCTTCGTCCTCCTATAAAACAACTGCAGGCGATCTTATTTTTTTCTCACAAATAGAGATCAGTTGATGAGAGACACTGCTAACAGTGCTTTTACGGCACACTTGAATTCTTTATCGCAGGGATGTCCATTGCGCTTCTAATGAGGGTCAAAGAACCTCATCGAAACTTTGAACGCACATTTCCAGGCAGACAACTGATCCATTTTTCATATGCGTTTGCGACGTTGTAACACATCCATCCGTTTATGAGGCAGTATTCTTAAACTTTTGTTCACACACACACACACACACACACACATATATATATATATACTAGCTGATACCCGCCCGCTTCGCTGGGCAGACGATAATATTATATTTTGGAACCTATACGTAAAATATCAAGAAATTTTTAAATTTAATAAGTATTTAAGTGTTAATAATTCATCAATGAAAATGTAATTTAGTCCGTAAATCTGTCGTTGAACAGGATTCCGCATCACCGATGAGGTAGTGTGTAGTGCGATGTGTTCCCATTATTCTACATGGCGGATCCCCAGTAGGCCAAAACCATGTAAAAATTGCCAACATAAAAATAAAAATGCATTTTTATATATATATTTTTATTTTTTAAACCTGTTGAAACAATTTTTTTGTGTATTACATTTCTATTGTCTTTATTTTGAATGCATGGCAATTTTTGAGGTGACAACTACATTTTTATTTTTTATTATATCAATTTATTTATCTTAATTATTACATTCATTATTATTTTATCTTATTCTTATTTTAGAAATAGTTAAATATTAGAAAAATATGAAATAATATGCCTACATTTCCAAAACATCTCTGTAGACAACATTCTTCGTTCGTTTTTCTGGTTGAAGGTTAATTAGATTTTCACGTGAACTAACTCTTGAACATGCCATATAAAATTGACCATGTGAAAAACAGACACTTTGTAAATCTACACCAGCTAATTTTAAACTCTGCCCTTGTGCTTTATTGATAGTCATCGCAAAGCAAAGTCTAACTGGAAACTGCAAACGCTTAAATTCAAAATGATAATCTGATGGAATTAATGGTATTCTTGGAATGAATATATTTTCACCCTCATACTTTCCTGTAAAAATAGTCGCTTCTATAACGTTTCTTTTTAGAGATTTCACTTTGAGTCTGGTGCTGTTACATAATTTAGGAGGATTTAAATTACGCAACAACATTATTGACGTACCAATCTTTAGGTAGCCTAGTAGGCAAGGTTTCGGATTCGTGGCCGGCGGTTTTCGCTCAGTCGCGGGTTCGATCCTTGGCCGCCAAAGACCCACCGTGTAGCCGGGGTGGATGCACGTTAAATCTGTCGGGGCCCAAAGTCCTCCCGTTGGTGTGGTGTGGATGTTAGGAGAGGGGGGTACCAGCTCAGTTGTCGTCCTCGTCACTTGACCGTGGTTCAAAATAATTATAGAAAGAAAATATTCTGAAAGCTGATCCTTATGGTTAAGAAGACTATTCAAAGGTTCAGGGTAGGATCTAATAGCAAGAATTTGGACTTGATCACCGCTGCAGCACATTCCTGGAGGTTCTTCTATCAATTTTAAAGCATGGCACTACAAACAGGACAAACGTTTTCTGATATTTTTTATCTGCGATTTTATCATTTAAATAGTCAATATCTGTTATATATATTTAAAACCAAAGCTTTAGAAATCCAAGGCACTAATTTAACTTTGATCTTTTTTCATTGCAATTAATTACAGCTGCCTGATTCATAGGGGGGTTATTAGAAAAGTATTTTCGTATTGCTGCTCTATGTACTTCAGGATGGCTTTTAGTATATTTTGAAGCAACTTCTCTATGTATTTCAAGATGACTTTGAGTATACTTTCAACAGCGTGTCTTACTTGTTCATATCTAATTGAATTTGTGAATATTTTTCCTCTTTTTTTTACCTTTATTTATTTGAAGAGATATTATATCATTAATAATCTATTCACTTGAACTTGATAAATTAATGTTAGATATTGATTGAGTCTTTGAAAGTAGCATAGATACATTTTCTTGAGGATGAAACACTAAAGATGACACATTTTCTTCATTTTGTTTCACATTATCATCACCAAGGTTAACTTTACTTTTATTTGTTAATCCAACTATTTCAATATAAACATCAAAATGTCCACTATTATAGTTTCCCGTAAAACGTAATTTTTTTTTTCTCTGAATTGTTTCACCAACAGAAGCTATAAGGCAGACGCCTTGATACACTTCGAACTGATAGGGAAATAGCTCTGCCACCGCCATAATTTCGCAAATAGATCCATACGTGTTTGGTTTACACCTTTCGGTAAAATATAAATCGTTAGTATTATAAGGAGCGCCAGGTAGCATTTGAGTGTAGCATTTTAAACCGAAACCAGTTGTTAAACATGTGAGAAACGATAATATTTCTCATTTTATACGCCATCGATATGTCACCGAACACCAGCAAAGACAGAGACGAAAATAAACTTGCTCCTTCGTCAAGAATTTTAAAAACTTTGAAAGGAGTAGGTATTCTATCTATCCAAATATATTCAACATCCATTATTAAAAACTATAACTGAAAAGTAAATAAGAAAAATCAATTTGTATTAACCTACAATGAAATACTTTTCAAGTTAAAAAATATAATTAATTTTTTAAAATCAAATTATTTAAAAATTCAACAAAAAATACTTACAAAAAGATAAAGTATAGTAAAAAAATTTAGCAAGAAATCACCCGTATTACGTTATCCTTTTTACATAGGGATAACTCTTATGCTAGCAGCATATCTAAAACCGCATTTGAATAGACAGAATAGCTCTTAAAAAATCATATCATTAAAAATAATTCTGTATTCTGAAAACGATAAAATATCCAGCCATTTTAAAAAAACAAAAACGTTTATTTCCTAGAAACCATAAACTAAAAATTGCCAAAATACAAAAACAAAACATTTTGCAAATGTTTTGATTAGGTTAATGCGTACATCGCAATAAATATTTTGACAGCTACTTATTTTTTTTTTTTTATCAATGATATGAATAACATACCGTTATTATTCATTTGTTAAAAGCCAATTTCAATATCTTCGAAAGATTGCGTTTAGATTTACAAATGTAATTTATCAATCATTATTAATAATAAAATACTTTTCTCATAAATTTAAAACTTACGTCTAGGTTCCACAACAATAAAAAATTATTTTTTGCTGAGCAAAGCGGGCGGAAGTCAGCTGGGGTTACCATAGTATAGCTTTTTAAAATTCACAATGCAAGGTCATTGAAATGCTTCGACTTGGCGGTGGAAGATATTTGGTGATAAATCCATCCTCCATCAGCGCATCAATATTAAATTATTTGGTATTTTCCATTTCGCACGCGCAAATCTCGCCAAGTAAACTGAATTGGTAGCAATACACAGTATACATATAAAAAAAATATATTCCGTTTGGCGTCGGTCATATCATTTTTAGCGATAAAGTCGCCAAAAATGACATAACCAATGGATAAGAAAAGATTAACGGATGAAAATTACATTTAGGATTAGAATTCCGTAAAATCCGTTCTTAGTGAGCGTCTACATCGCAAAATGAGTAACTGTACCAAATTTCAAGTCAATCGGTTGTATAGTTTTAGAGATATCGTGATGAGTCAGTCAGTGGTATTTCGCTTATATATATATAGATATATATATATATATATATATATATATATATACTAGCTGATACCCGCCCGCTTCGCTGGGCAGACGATAATATTATATTTTGGAACCTATACATAAAATATCAAGAAAATTAGAGCATTGAAACGACCTTTGTGTTCTCCAGATGGTTTTTTTTATCGGTATTAATTATAACCTTCAACTCCTTTTGGTCTTTAGGAACTGACTCAACAGCAGCTTTGAAATCGTGAATATACCTGTTATGTTCATGTAGCGTCTTTTGTAATTGGCTAATTCTGGCTTAACACCTAGGAAAATACCACAATGAATGTGTTTTTCACGTTCATCATCACAGAGAAAGTAAAGCTGAAGAAAAGAAGGCTGTTGAGGAGGCTCAGCCAGGCTACCTATCCTGTGGTATACCTGCCCCTGGACTTTAAATGTTGGCATAAAATTTCCCTCCTTCAATTCTTTTGCTCCGAATGACGTCATCTGAAAAAATCCATTATACTTGCGAATTGTAGAAAGAAAATGTTCTGAAAGCTGATCCTTATGGCTAAGAAGACTATTCAAAGGTTCAGGGTAGGATCTAATAACAGGAAGCTGGACTTGACTACCACTGCAGCACATTACTGGAGGTTCTTCTATCCATTTTAAAGCACGGCACCTCGAACAGGGCAAACGTTTTCCGATACTGACAATTTTATCATTTGAATAGTCAATATATATTTCATATTTAAAACCAGACAAATTTTTGGAAGTCCATGGCGCTAATTTAACTTCTGATCTTTTTTCATTGTATTTAATTACAGCTGCCTGATACACATGGGGGTTATTAGAAAAGTACTTTCTTACAGCTGCTCTATGTACTTCAGGATGGCTTTTAGTATATTTTGAAGCAGCTTCTCTGTGTTCTTCAGGAGGACTGAGTATATTTTGTAGCAGCTTGTCTTACTTGTTTATATCTAATTGAATTTGTGAATCTTTTTCTTCTTTTTTACCTTTATTTAGTTGAAGAGATATTACATCTATTATAATTGTTTCACTTGAACTTGAAAAATCAATGTTAGATATTGATTGAGTCTTACTAACACAGACAGATTTTCTTGAGACTGAAACACTAAAGATGACTCATTTTCTTCATTTTGTTTCACATTATCATAACCAGGCTTAACTTTACTTCTATTTGTTAATCCAACTATTTAAATATAAACATCAAAATGACCACTATTACAGTTTCCCGTAAAACGTAATCTTTTTTCCCCCTGAATTGTTTCCCCGGAACAGAAGCTATAAGGCAGCCACTTTGATACTTTTTGAACTGATAGGGAAATAGCTCTGCCGCTGCCATAACATCGCAAATAGATCCATACGTGTTTGGTTTACACATTTCGGTAAAATATAAATCGTTAGTATTATAAGAGGCGCCAGATAGCATTTGAATGCAGCATTTAAACCGATCCCAGTTGTTAAACACGTGAGAAACAATATTTCTCATTTTATACGCCATCGATATGTCACCAAACACCAACAAAGATAGAGATGAAAATAAACATGCTCCGTTGCCAAGAATTTTAAAATCTTCGAAAGGGGTAGGTATTCCATCTATCCAAATATATTCAACATCCATTATTAAAAATTATAACTGAAAAGTAAATATGAAAAATCAATTTGTATTAACCTACAATGAAATACTTCTATAGTTAAAAAATATAACCATAATTAATTTTTAAATATCAAATTATTTAAAAATTCAACAAAAAATACTAACAAAAAAATAAAGTATAGTAAAATTTTTTAGCAAAAAGTCACCCGTATTACGTTATTCTTTTTGCAAAGGGGTAACTCTATTGCGCTAGCAGCATATCTGGAACTGCAATTGAATAAGACAGAATAGCTCTTAAAAAATCATAGCATTAAAAATAATTCTGTATTCTGAAAACTATAAAATATCCAGCCATTTTAAAAAAAACCAAAGACATTTATTTCCTAGAAACAAAAAACTAAAAATAGTCAAAATACAGAAACAAACTTTTACGTAATATTTACATTAGGTTACAGTTAATGCATACACCAAAATAAATATTTTGACAGCTACTTATTTTTTTTTTATCAATGACATGAATAACATACCTTTATTATTCATTTGTTAAAAGCCAACTTCAATAACTTAGTAAGATAGCGTTTAGATTTACAAATGTAAATTATCAATCATTATTGATAATAAAATACTTTTCTCATAAATTTCAAACTTACGTCTAGGTTCCACAACAATAACAAATTATCTTTTGCTCAGCAAAACGGACAGAAATCAGCTGGGGTTACCATAGTATAGCTATTTAAAATTCACAATGCAAGGTCATTGAAATGCTTCGACTTGGTGGTGGAAGATATTTGGTGATAAATCTCTAAATGTAGGAATTTCGGGGCTCAACATTTACATTATATATGATAAACCTACAATGCATCTATTCAGCGGATTGTCTTGGGTGTGCACTACTCAGTAAGAAATTAAAATTTTAGCATTTTTCAAAATCCCGCTCTTGCCAATCCACCATCAGCGTCTCAATATTAAATTATTTCCATTTCGCACGCGCAAATCCCGCCAAGTAAACTTAATTGGTAGCAATGCACAGAATACATATAAAAAAAATATATTCCGTTTGGCGTCGGTCATGTCATTTTTGGCGATAAAGTCGCCAAAAATGACATAATTTATGGATAAGAATGGATTAACGGATGAAAATCACATTTTGGATAAGAATTCCGTAAAATCCGTTCTTAGTGAGCGTCTACATCGCAAAATGAGTAACTGTGCTAAATTTCAAGTCAATCGGTTGAATAGTTTTAGAGATATCGTGATGAGTCAGTCAGTGGTATTTCGCTTATATATATATAGATATGTATATGTGTGTGTGTGTGTATGTAGAACGGAAGTGATGAGATTGTGCATCCCGAATCTACACTGGTTGGCTCTTGCGCAAAGGGCTGGTTTGTCTAGGGGAGTAATTCCATTACCGGATTCTATGATGACTTCGTAGCAATTTAAATGGCGATGCTTGAAGTAGTTTTACTTCACTTATTAGATGGAGAGATGGAAGGAGGAAAACTATTTATAAAAACTTCTGTGTACAAGTTGACATATTTCTAATAACTAATTCTTCTAAGAAAGATAGATAGCGGTCTCATTTTCTCTCACATCGGCGTTGGGCATTGGAACGCGCGTTGGCTTGCGTTCGGAGTTCACCTTCAACGAGAGAATGCAGAGGATATGAGAAGCGGAAAGAGGGGAAAAGAGAGCGAGAACGAAATGTCGCTCAGTTTTGTTCAGGAATAGGGGGCGCTGCCCGAACCACCACGTGACTCTGATTCGTGGTGCCCTCTATCGAGTAACTGAAACTGGTTTTACAGTCTATTTGAAAAAACAATTAATTCTTTGATAATTAGCTGGAAAATCCTACACACACACACACATATATATATATATATATATATATATAAACTTTTATTATGCATAAAAGTATCAAAGAACATACCACCAAAAGTCGTTCAAATCATATCCCGTTACAATAGGAATATCTCGTTACATTGACTTAACTATCTTCTGTCTTCTATATTCTTATTCAGAAACGAGTATAAAATAAGACTGAGTATTCATAGCTCGCGAGCCATCTTGCATGCGTGCGCAATATATAATTTATACCCAATCAGCAAACCTATCGAAACCGGGAGGTGGCATAGGGGTACACTACTAGACGCTGGGGGCGGCAGCCAGACCCCTAGCCACAAGTCTAACACTCTCGGTGCGTATGGGTCCAGTAAGACTTTCTTTTATTTCGGTTCCAATAATTTAGCACCAGCGTTGTGTTGTGTCCTGCTGAAGGTGGAGGAGCTCTATCCTCTTGAAACAAATCGATCCAATGTTTGTGGTAGCAGGAGGAATAAACCTTGTCAAGAAATCGAGAGAGTATTCAGAATTCACTGTCTGGACAAACAGCACGAACCCGAAATGCCTCCTGCACACTCCAGATGATGATCTTTAGAGGGTGAAGAGGCTTGAGAATGATAAATTCTGGCTTCTCACTGACCCAATTCGGATAATTTGGGCGATTGATGTTGCCATCTAACCAGAAATTCTCCATGGACTGGTGTCAAGCTCTTGGACCGAGTCCAAATCGATAGCTATTTCTCCATTGTTGTTATGACAGCGGTTTTTTTCGGGCGTCCTTCGTGTCTTTTGTTTGGTTTTCGTGCCTGCATCGTCTCCTCCGCTGAACTTGTTCACTCAAACTTGACAATCAATGCTCTTCATATGTTAGAAGAGGGTTTCGGCCTATTTTTAAAGACACTAGAACACTTTTTGGGTGGGTGTATGTCTGGGCAGGTCTCCGATCACAGAGATAATACGATTTGAACGAAAAACCTGCTCTTTGATGGAATATCTGTACATTTTTACAAAACTATTCTTTGAAACTGACCAGATTCCATAAATAAGTTTTCCCTACATCTCTCTGCATTCGTGCACAATTTCGCGTTATTAACATCGCCCGTTTTAGAGTTATATTTAACCAAACGGTTCGTTGTACTCTGTGGTGTCTCCTGTATGAATACAATATAGCCCGCCGGAATGAAATGCATTTCCAAAGAGGTCCACCAAATATTTGGTTTGAGGCCTGGTTTATACAAATGCTTTGTTTGAAATGCATAATTTTAAGCAGCTAAAATGGAATTTAATTTATCTTCCAAAAAAGTGGGGAAGGGGTCACTCTTCCATTTTAATCGCCACCACTGACCCCTAGTACTCCTGCGAACAACTTTAGAAACTCAACAACTGGCTGATGATATCCTGCGATCCGAAGAGTCAAGGAACGTCATCCCGGGATTCGTTTTCTAGTATGACAATATGTGTCACAATTCTTAAACGATCCATACATAACTTACAGAAATGGGAGTCATGCTGCATGCTGTCCTCCACAAGCCTGTTCTCCTAACAGAAACATCTCGAAACGTTTTCGAAATATTTTTGGATTCTATTCAATTTTTGGATATCCGGTTTGCAACTCACAATCCCGATTGCTTTTAATTGTTTTACACTTATTGATTTTAGAAGTATTTTAATTAGAATTTGTTTCGGGATTTCATTGACATATAATCTGCTTTTATTGTTTGTTTTCATTTGTTTATTATTTGTCTTAATTTATTTCCCTTTAGTAAGTAATTGACTTTTTTGTTAATTATTTTACTGTTTATATTTTTGGCTCTCGGTTATTTATCGTTTGCATTCATTCGCGCGCGTATTTAATTTCAGTTTCATTTACATATTTTTTTTTAAACATTTTCAATTTATTTTTTTCATTTATTTATAAATAGATTTTATCTTCACTTTATTTATTTAATTATATTAATTTGTTAATTATATTTGATAGTTCTGCATGATTGTATCTATTTTTACTTTCATTTATCATTTTTTTATTTTATTTTGTTTTTAAATGCATTTATTTCTGGTTTAATTTTTTACATATTTATTATTATTATTTTTTGACTAATTTGACACGGTTTGACTTACTTTTACTTCGTCACTTGACCGAGGTTCAAAATTACGAGGTCCGTCTCCAATAGCCCGTGTGTTGCTTCTAGTGCGACGTTAATTAAACCACCCAATCCTTTTTCATTTACATTTTATTTTTTAAACTTGAAGGTGTTTACACTTTCTGATTTTTCTCTAGCACACACATATATTATATATACATATCATTAATGGTGATTTTGAAGGGAAAATCAAAACCCGCATTTTCTTAACGCACTTTAATTTTTTTTAAAAAAATCGTACCAATATCACACACAAAACACTCATTTCTTAAAGTTTTATTTTTTTACTTCATTTCGAAATAGTAGTGTTAAATAATAACTCACAGAAGTTACAATTTATTTTAATACGTTAGCATTGCAACATGAACATTACATTCTTTGAGTATATAACAAAAATTTCAACTTTTACTCAGAATCTTTAGTTGTTTTCTTCATTTTCGGTGGAAAAAATTATTGTTTAAATATTTATTATTTCACCTCCATATCAAACTCCCCTCACCCTTCGATACGCCGCATACATTTCAAACAAATTTATTCCTCAACCGAAAACCACAGCGGCGCCATTCGAACAGAGATGTTCAACATTGAAGGAAAAATATTAAACAATAATTACATTAAAAAAATGACGAACGGGAATTTGTATTTCCATTCTTTTAAAATGTTAAACAATGAATTCGTATTTATTCTTTTTGATTAGCTCCTTAGCGTTGGATTATTTCAAATATGACACAAACATCCTCACTCACAGCATACATACAATCTGGGAGAATCTTTTTGGGCTCGAATAGTATTAGAAACAAAACAAAAACAAAATTCTATAAAATCAATCATAAGGTTTAGTCAGGAAGAGTTATGGTTTCGAGATTTTAGTTAGTTTCTACATCTTTTTAAAGGAATAAATCTTAAAAAATGAGAGAAAAGGATTTGTAAAAAAGTCACGGTTTCTTGAACAAAAGATTTTTAAAAAAATTTTTTCCTGGAAGGGCTTATACATATATCAAAAAAATTGAAGAACGTTCTGGCAATTTAACAGAATCGAACACTGCATTTCACACTGTTCGTGGCGTCATCTATAAACAAGCTGGCAAACTATTGAAACTAAACTGGTTTCTAGATGTTGGAATTTATAACATTATATCCTCCTCAATCCGAGCGTCGTCTGTAGGAGACACAAAACAACACTTTCAAAAATGCCGCCAAGTTAAATAAAAGGCGTCATTGGTACCCAGAATTAGTTCATTTTCTCGTTAATAGATGATAGTGCTGAACAAAAAAAAGATTTTTGGTGAACATTTTGCATTCGTTGTTAATTTATGATAAAATGAAAATGGTGTTTTCCGAGAGAAAGAACATTGCACGCCTGCGCATCGCCAAGTGTTCGTATTTCTTATTATTTGTGTGATAAAAAGTCATTAAACACTCTGTTGAATTCCTTTAAACTTGCTGTTTATATATAACATTATAAGTTTCTCACTTAAATCTTCCCGCTTCTGATTTAGAACGCAGTGTCGCCTGCAGGACACATTGGGTCCATGGCTATCGAAATCCCTCGATTTGAAACAATAAATTACGGCATTTATTTCACCTCGGAATGATATTCTTTAATCGCTAACTGAATTCATCAAATGTAAATATTTAAAGAATACAGGAAGGAAAATTGTATCTGTCGGAAAATGAAATGAAACATAATTATAGTGATCACTGTAGTTATGTCTAATTTAAAATTTCCCAGAATTCGAATGTATTGGGCAGAAAAAACTATAACTCCCGTGCCCGCAGACAACATTTCTTGGAAATCACGAGTTTTCGATAAGAAACAACTTAAAAGTGAGAAATTATTTAATAGGATAAGATAAAGAGAGAGAGAAAAACGAAATATTTTAAATTAGCACGATGATGTCACTTTGTCCCGATGTCTCCTCCGAGAGACACTTAATTTCTCAAAAATAAAAATTAAAATAATTTTTTGGACATTTTTTTTCAGTACTTTTTCATGTATTTAGAACCGATTGATGCACATTATTCTAAAATTTTTTGTTCAAAGTTGACCTTGGGTCTGAGGAGGATATAGCACATGATATTAGAATTTGTAGAATAGATAGATGCTGATAATCAACAACTGATTTTATAGCAGAGTAGATTTGTACAATGCAGCTGCATACGCAGGGAGGTTGCAAAAGGACATTTGCATCTCCCCTCCCGAGATTTTTTTTTTTTGAAATTGAAATATTTGTTATTGAAAAAAATGTTTTAAATTAAAAAAAAATTCTCTTCATGCTTAAATTTTTTTAATCATAAATCGAAAGAAGGATTTCAACTAAACCTATTCGTGAAGAAAGAACAAAAAAGTCTTTGCTGTCTGTAAAAGGGTGCCTCTTGGTCAGTGTTCGTAGAAGAAGAAGGAAAGGGGATGCATTCCTATTGAGAGTGCACCCTAAGATAAAAATTGTTTTTAAGGTATCTTCATTATTTTTCTTACAGTATTCGTACACTTTTAGAGAAATTTTTTTGAAATTCATTGATATTTGCTATCAAAATATTTTTAATGCTAAAATATCACCTAAAATTACGAAGAACACATTTAATAATCTGCTTTTAATTCAAAAAAAAAAAAAAATGGAGTGGAAAACTTGGTGAAAATAGTACATAAATTGATTATCAGAATAACGCTCATGACTCAAACGTAAACAAAAATATCATTATTCTGTCAATTTTATCTTATTCATCATAACATGTTTTGGGATTGGTACTATTTTCAAGATGAAAATCATATTACTACAATTTTTATTGCGTTTCGAGTCAAATTACAATGAAAAATCAAGAAAAAGTTATAACACTACATGATTTACACCTTTGTTACTAAAAACGTATCCCTTTTACAACCGTGAAAGTAGTAGGGGTTCTTAAACACTATATGAGGAAGATACTTGCACAATTTAAATTAATTGGGTTTGTAACTTTTTCCGATATCTACGTTGTTCTAGGTGAATAGTTATGTCGAGAAAACTCGTTTTGAGGAAAATCAAATACAAACTTTCGAATGCGATTAAGAATTAGCTACCGAGTCAAATTCAAATTCCTGTAACTTAAGTTCTAAATAAGGAATAGGCAAAATTCAAACACTATTAGAAAGAGAAAAAGTTTAAATTTTAAACTGATATTAAAATTAGAAAATGTTGACAAAAATTACGTTTTAAAGGTCTACGAATAACTTAAGTAATCTTCATTTTTGAAATTTTTATTACTCGTTAGAATTATATCAATTCTTGAACAGTTTTAAACAGGACAAATAAGACTGATATAAAGTATTATTTATTTTTTACCAAATGGTGCTTCTGTCAAATCAATGACGATATGTACCCCAGAAAAATGATTTCTGGGTGCGATACGATGTTATTTTGACATCGTCTTTTATCGTACTATCGTACATCACATTCATCGAAAGTAAGTACAAGATTTTGTGGAATAATTTAACATCTCACAAATTTTGAGGGACCGCCTGTTTAAGTACAGTTTGACCTTGGATGCTCGCGCCCTACAGTACCAACGAATGTTCAAGCTAAAGAGGGAAAAAGACAGACGATATGCAACACAAAATTATGCGCATTGTTGGTTAATTATGAGCAAGTACTACAAAAAAAAAAAAAAAAAATAAGTCAATTCCTACTTAAGTCAACAAAGAAAATTTTTATTTTAGTTACTTTTATTAAATAATTACAATTAATATAAATATGTATATACATAGGACAGAATCACACTATTAAGTGGCAAATTTTTTTTCTCCCATATAAAACTTAAATTAATTAATTTATCCTGTAAATTAAATGGTTAGAATGCAATTTAACCCAACCACCCTTGGCGACAGGAATTATTAGGCTGTATGTTGCCAAATGTGGCTGGACTTAATGTTCAGCCAAAAATAATCGTCAAGGTTGGCAATTTTTGAAATCGCGCCAAGCTGCTGGGCTCAACTGCATTTTCACCAATTAAATTTAATTAATGAATTAATATTTGAAAAAACTGCATTGACATCGAGTGTCTCCTCCACTACAAGTTTTAAAAAATTGTATTTGAACTGGAATGGATGAGTAAAATGTATTTCATGAACGATTGAAAATTTGAACAAAATATATAGAGAGTGAGTGGGAGCTAATAGTAGGAATTTAAAAAAGAGAAGGATTATGTAAACTTGTAATGAAATAAGCTTATTTTTTTCCTATAGTTCGAGATACCTTAGTTTCTTTTAATTTATGTTTACATCGATGAGAAATATTCGCCGAAGACAAAAAAAGTTCGAACAATTCCATGGAAATAGTGTTTAACTATTCCTTTGTTTTGATTTAAAAAGAAAGTTGCATAGGAAACTAATTTTATTATTAGGAAAAATAATTTATGAGTTGTTGATTTTTAAATCGCAATTCCAGGTTAAATATGTTTTGCCTCGAAAGTGGTGAAACGAGAAAGAAAGAGAATTAACATTTTCGCTACTGACCTTCCGTTTCCCTCTCTCGTTCGTAGAATTGTAAAACTAAGTCACAAATTAAAGGATTATTTTTGCTGTGAATCACTTTTTTAAACGGATGTGTGTGTGGGGTGGGGGGTTAAACATGGGATTTTTTTAAACAAATAAACAACAAATATAAAATAATATTTTAAAATTATTTAAGGTCATCCACTGCAATTGTAATAAGGACAGAAACTTTTTTTTTATAAATTTTCTTCTTTTATTTTAATATTATGAGCTCCTCGTGCAATGTGTGTATAATAATGGAGTTTCTGTCCTACTAGATATTACTAGAGAAAAGATATTAACTATTGAAAGGCGATATTCCTAGCAATAAGTTACATTTATTTGAATATTCTTGAATTGATGAAAAAAATAGCACAAAAGAAAAAGTACTACAGTACAACTGTGGCGAACGGGTATTCCAATTCGTCTCTTGCGCCATAACTCAATCAAATATAACTAACACTAAAAAGTCAATAACCTACAAGGAATGGCACTAGACAAATCTCACACAAGTATTTATTCAATAGACTTGCACTATAATGTTTAATGGATTCCTGCTCTCCAAGATAACACCCGTTCAAATAAAACCGAATTAAGAGTGTCTAACTGAAACCTTCACAGTTGAGGTTGACTTGACTTCACTACGATCGCTCACACCCGTAGCCACTCTTGATCTCGTCTACCACCTGTAAGGCATAAACTCAACGCTATTGACACTCGACCTCTATCGTCTCAATTTTAATCTACTTATATACTTTCCTATCTAAGTCATTTCACTTTTTTTCTACCTGCCTCTAATTTGCTTAATCACGTTTCATTTGGGTTGGGAAGAAATTGTTATTTGCGGCAATCCATCTCAATTAAAGTCCCCAAGGTTAGGGAAGAGAAAAGCCCAACGTCCCACAATGATAGTTAAAACAGGTTTCGACTAGAATCATTCATTGCCCGAATCGGTACTATATTCTATGCTCTTAGAATCTTGTAAAACTATGTTTGTAAAGTTCAATATAAAATTTCAGTATGCAGACCATTGTTTTGCATATTGAATATATTCTTATGATGATGATTAAAAAACCCAACACGAATGGAAAGTTAATACGGTATAAAGGTAATTCAAACAAGCTGAGACGAGCTATTCCAATCAAATGCTTATGCTTATTCCTTTTATTTGCACTTGATTGGTTGGTTGGTTTTATTAACGTTGCACCAGAAGCAACACGAGGGCTGTTGGAAAAATGCCCAAGGGGGCCGAGCTCACTCAAAGGGCTTAGAGCAGGCTTGTCCAATCCAAAAGACTTTGCGGGCCGCGGGTTAGCTAGGCCTGATCTAGAGCTATAAACTGCCAAACTGCAAAAAGAATTTTTTTTATGATTTTTTACTACTATAGAGTAAGAAAAAGCAGTACATTGTGGAGTAGAGAACTAAAGAATAAAACATGATACCGAAAATCAAAGCAAAACATGTTAATCAAGCAATTTGTTTACAGAAACGTCAGAGTTCAAATTGCAGTGCCGTCTTTCCGCTTGCTCCCCACCATACATTATACGATCCGAGTAAATTACAGCTGATATTACTTTACAAGATAAAAATTTCCCGAAAGCCGGTAAAAAGGTATCACATATCTCGAAACCGTGTCCATCTGAAAAGATTTTATTATCTTTTATAAAATTATTCTTGAATTAAAAAAGATTTCTTATCACACTCAGTTGTATGCATAATTTTAATAAAATCCGGTTACACTTCGTTTTTTTCCCAGCGATTAAAAATTTCTAAAAGGAAAAAAAAACGGATCGAAATACATTTATTTTAATAATCCAGAAAGAATCAGTCTTGAGAGCTGTTTGATTCAAAATATAGAAACATCGAACGAAAATTTTATATTCAAATGAATGTTAAAATATGATTTCAAAGTTAAATAAAAAAAAATAATAAAATTCATATATTAGAATTTCTTTTTTTAGTTACCCATTATTCAGTTATTTTTTTAATTATAATTATAATGAAATGAAAAACTGTATTTAGTTCTTCTTAATAGTCACGTATTATTGAGATAAATTTTTAATTAGTCTAGTAGGCACACCTCTAATATCAATTTACATTTATTAAATTGTTTTGCTCTCACTAGATAACGCCACACTACAATGATAAGAAAATGATCTACCGATGCGTTTCGTGGTGCCATCTCGTGAGTCCTTATTAAAACTGAATAATATGATTATGATAAGAAGCTCTCTGTTCTTCCTTTTTCGTTACGAAAAGTAGGAAATCAGACTTAAAAGAATTTTATTAGTTTGTAAAAAGAGAAAGATTATTCATCTAGTGTATAATTTTTCAATAATGTCCGTCAAAAAAAATGTTTTTAATGAACGTGAAGCCGCTTATCTTTTTCAAATGAACCGAAAATAATTATTACAACACGTTTTTTTTATTCATATCTTCACGTAGACATTGTTTTTTTTTCTTTCGTTTACTTCTTTTAATACATGTTTATTGTCTCCTCTCGTATAATAGTTTTAATACATTGTTATTGTTATTATTAGAGAGATCGCGTGAATATTTTTTGTTTTCTTTTCATAAAAATGTTTCCTGGTTTTGAAATGAAATCAGCTTCTTAAAATTCTAATTTTATCCGTACTTGAAAGGTGTGTTTGCATCACATTTATCTGCAACATATCACCTTTATATGTGTTTTGACGACATGTCATTTCTTTTTGCTGATGCAATCTAGATATTGTAAAGATTCTGATTATTATCGTTTCTAAGTTATGATAAGTATTACATTAAGTCTTTTTTTTTTTTTTTTTTGTCATTTTTGCCTATTAGACTTTGTAATTTCGTCATATTTTTATAGGACGCATTCTAAGCTCAATGGACATTTCCTGGATTCTTTTTGGATTTTTCAAAGAATATTTTTCTGCCATTATGGAATCCATTTTGTGTATTTGTGATTTTTCATCTTAAAATAAACCACAGTTTCAATTTTCGTGCAATTCTACATACAAGTTTCGAAGTTATGTGGATCGAATCTCCTGACACGAGAGGATTGTCTTGAACATTCGATGATAAAACAATTTTACTGCGCACTTTTCAACTTTTTTTTTTTTTACAACAAACGACAGGTAAATTTTTCTTTCCAAACTTTTGGTAACGAGCTCCTTCGACGATGAAAGTCTTGATGTATGGGATGTCCATCATCTTCCCAATCTTATTACCATTTCACCAAAATGAATATTCATCAGAGTAAAGTAAGCGTACTTCCGAGCCCCAAGCTCCACACAAGCAACTACTATCAAGAGAAGAAAATCTTCGAGTTCCAAATGCATTTTTATTTTCGCAAGCAACCACATTCTGAAGGACAGAAACGTTTCCAATGTTAACACAATAAGAATCAAAACAGACGATACCACAACAAAAAAATCAATCATTAAATTAAATATTAAAAAATAAGTTAGTGTTGGTAGAAATAACGTCACACTAGATACAACATGAAGTCTATTGGCGACGGACCTCGTAATTGTGAACCTCAGTCAAGTGGCGAAGCCGACAACTGAACTGGCACCTCCCTCTCCTAACTTCTATACCAAGTCAACGGGAGGACTTTGAGCTTCGACAGACTTAACGAGCATCATCAGCGGTTTCACGGCGGGTCTTTAGTCGCGGCAAAAACCGGCCGCATTACAAAATAGGAGCAAACGATGATTTAGAAAAGTAAAGAATACTATTCTGTTCGAATATTGAAATGAAAGCACTCGATAAAATATTAAATGAAGCATATTTTAGCAAAATAAATGTACCTTATGCAAACAAATTATAATTATTATGATCAGAATATATTTAAATGTCAATCTTTTGAATCGAACACCATGTATCCTTTATTTCATGCCCACGCAATTTTGCTGGACGCCATAATCTCGAAACAAAATCTTAGTAGCACATACAGATAAAAAAAGAAGCTTAAAATAGGGGGAAGTTTCTGCTAATTCATCCTTAATGAATCATAGAATTCACGGAAGCAACACGCACGTGCTTGCACTGGCCACGGGTTCGATTGGTAACAGCTTTTCCGGAAGGAATTCCATATCCGTTTACAACACATTGTTTCCTTTATATAAATATAAACAAATAATTTTTTTTCTAGGCATTTCAAAACATTTGGATACGATGCTTAGCGTTATGCTTATCACTGTAAATATATTAAACGTGTGATTTAGTGAGTAATTACAGTAAACGTGTGATTTAGTGAGTAATTACAGTAAACGTGTGATTTAGTGAGT